>JALHLI010000010.1:2737260-2942260 GCA_023349425.1 Anthopleura sola
ACAAAAAGCATGGACTATAGCCCATGGTTTTGATCGATTTTGGGTGTTTTTTCACACCTTTTTCAAAATTATGAAAAATTTAAAAACCTTCAAAAATAGGTGTTTTTTGACCAAAAAGCATGGACTATAGCCCATGGTTTTGATCGATTTTGGGTGTTTTTCACACCTTTTTCAAAATTATGAAAAATTTAAAAACCTTCAAAAATAGGTGTTTTTGACCAAAAAGCATGGACTATAGCCCATGGTTTTGATCGATTTTGGGTGTTTTTCACACCTTTTTCAAAATTATGAAAAATTTAAAAACCTTCAAAAATAGGTGTTTTTGACCAAAAAGCATGGACTATAGCCCATGATTTTGATCGATTTGGGGTGTTTTTGACACCTTTTTCAAAATCATGAAAAATTTAAAAGCCTTCAAAAATAGGTGTTTTTGACCAAAAAGCATGGACTATAGCCCATGGTTTTGATCGATTTTGACTCATTTTCACACCTTTTGAAATGATATGATATTTATAAAGGATGAAAAAGGGTGATTTTTGACCATTTTCAGACAAAAAGCATGGACTATAGCCCATGGTTTTGATCGATTTTGGGTGTTTTTCACACCTTTTTAAAAATTATGAAAAATTTAAAAAACCTTCAAAAATAGGTGTTTTTGACCAAAAAGCATGGACTATAGCCCATGGTTTTGATCGATTTTGGGTGTTTTTCACACCTTTTTCAAAATTATGAAAAATTTAAAAACCTTCAAAAATAGGTGTTTTTGACCAAAAAGCATGGACTATAGCCCATGGTTTTGATCGATTTTGGGTGTTTTTCACACCTTTTTCAAAATTATGAAAAATTTAAAAACCTTCAAAAATAGGTGTTTTTGACCAAAAAAGCATGGACTATAGCCCATGGTTTTGATCGATTTTGACCCATTTTCACACTTTTAGAAATGATATGAATATTTTATAAAGGATAAAAAAAGGGTCATTTTTGACCATATTCAGACAAAAAGCATGGACTATAGCCCATGGTTTTGATCAATTTTGACCCATTTTCACACCTTTTTCAAAATTATGAAAAATTTAAAACCTTCAAAAATAGGTGTTTTTTGACCAAAAAGCATGGACTATAGCCCATGGTTTTGATCGATTTTGGGTGTTTTTCACACCTTTTTCAAAATTATGAAAAATTTAAAAACCTTCAAAAATAGGTGTTTTTGACCAAAAAGCATGGACTATAGCCCATGGTTTTGATCGATTTTGGGTGTTTTTCACACCTTTTTCAAAATTATGAAAAATTTAAAAACCTTCAAAAATAGGTGTTTTTGACCAAAAAGCATGGACTATAGCCCATGATTTTGATCGATTTGGGGTGTTTTTGACACCTTTTTCAAAATCATGAAAAATTTAAAAGCCTTCAAAAATAGGTGTTTTTGACCAAAAAGCATGGACTATAGCCCATGGTTTTGATCGATTTTGGGTGTTTTTCACACCTTTTTCAAAATTATGAAAAATTTAAAAACCTTCAAAAATAGGTGTTTTTGACCAAAAAGCATGGACTATAGCCCATGGTTTTTGATCGATTTTGGGTGTTTTTCACACCTTTTTCAAAATTATGAAAAATTTAAAAACCTTCAAAAATAGGTGTTTTTGACCAAAAAGCATGGACTATAGCCCATGGTTTTGATCGATTTTGACCCATTTTCACACTTTTAGAAATGATATGAATATTTTATAAAGGATAAAAAAAGGGTCATTTTTGACCATATTCAGACAAAAAGCATGGACTATAGCCCATGGTTTTGATCAATTTTGACCCATTTTCACACCTTTTTCAAAATTATGAAAAATTTAAAAACCTTCAAAAATAGGTGTTTTTGACCAAAAAGCATGGACTATAGCCCATGGTTTTGATCGATTTTGGGTGTTTTTCACACCTTTTTCAAAATTATGAAAAATTTAAAAACTTCAAAAATAGGTGTTTTTGACCAAAAAGCATGGACTATAGCCCATGGTTTTGATCGATTTTGGGTGTTTTTCACACCTTTTTCAAAATTATGAAAAATTTAAAAACCTTCAAAAATAGGTGTTTTTGACCAAAAAGCATGGACTATAGCCCATGATTTTGATCGATTTGGGGTGTTTTTGACACCTTTTTCAAAATCATGAAAAATTTAAAAGCCTTCAAAAAATAGGTGTTTTTGACCAAAAAGCATGGACTATAGCCCATGGTTTTGATCGATTTTGACCAATTTTCACACCTTTTGAAATGATATGAATATTTTATAAAGGATGAAAAAAAGGGTCATTTTTGACCATTTTCAGACAAAAAGCATGGACTATAGCCCATGGTTTTGTTCTATTTTGACTCATTTTTCACACCTTTTGAAATGAAATGAATATTTTATAAAGGATGAAAAAAGGGTCATTTTTGACCATTTTCAGACAAAAAGCATGGACTATAGCCCATGGTTTTGATCGATTTTGACCCATTTTCACGCCTTTTTCAAATTTGAAAAATTTAAAAACCTACAAAAATAGGTGTTTTTGACCAAAAAGCCTGGACAATAGCCCATGATTTTGATCGTTTCTTGGTGTTTCTCACACTTGTTTCAAAATTATGAAAAATTTAAAACCTTCAAAAATAGGTGTTTTTTGACCAAAAAGCATGGACTATAGCCCATAACTTTGATCAATTTTGAGTGTTTTTTACACCTTTTTCAAAGTTAAGAAAACTTTAAAAACCTTCAAAAATAGGTGTTTTTGACCAAAAAGCATGGACTATAGCCCATGATTTTGATCGATTTTGTGTGTTTTTCACACTTTTTTCAAAATTATGAAAAATTTAAAAACCTTCAAAAATAGGTGTTTTTGACCAAAAAACATGGACTATATCCCATGATTTTGATCCATTTTGGGTGTTTTTCACACCTTTTTCAAAATTATGAAAAATTTAAAAACCTTCAAAAATAGGTGTTTTTGACCAAAAAGCATGGACTATAGCCCATAATTTTGATTGATTTTGGGTGTTTTTCACACCTTTTTCAAAATTATGAAAAATTTAAAAACCTTCAAAAATAGGTGTTTTTGACCAAAAGGCATGGACTATAGCCCATGGTTTTGATCGATTTTGGGTGTTTTTCACATATTTTTCAAAATTATGAAAAATTTAAAAACCTTCAAAAATAGGTGTTTTTTGACCAAAAAGCATGGACTATAGCCCATGGTTTTGATCGATTTTGACCCATTTTCACACTTTTAGAAATGATATGAATATTTTATAAAGGATAAAAAAAGGGTCATTTTTGACCATATTCAGACAAAAAGCATGGACTATAGCCCATGGTTTTGATCGATTTTGACCCATTTTTACACCTTTTTCAAAATTTGAAAAATTTAAAAACCTTCAAAAATAGGAGTTTTTGACCAAAAAGCATGGACTATAGCCCATGGTTTTGATCGATTTTGCGTGTTTTTCACACCTTTTTTCAAGATTATGCAAAATTTAAAAACCGTCAAAAATAGGTGTTTTTGACCAAAAAGCATGGACTATAGTCCATGGTTTTGATCGATTTTGACCCATTTTCACACCTTTTTCAAGATTATGAAAAATTTAAAAACTTTCAAAAATAGGTGTTTTTGACTAAAAAAGCATGGACTATAGCCCATGGTTTTGATCGATTTTGGGTGTTTTTCACACCTTTTTTCAAGATTATGAAAAATTTAAAAACCTTCAAAAATAGGTGTTTTTGACCAAAAAGCATGGACTATAGCCCATGGTTTTGATCGATTTTGGGTGTTTTTCACACATTTTTCAAAATTATGAAGAATTTAAAAACGTTTAAAAATAGGTGTCTTTGAACAAAAAGCATGGACTATAGCCCATGGTTTTGATCGATTTTGACCCATTTTCACACCTTTGCAAGATTATGAAAAATTTAAAAACCGTCAAAAATAGGTGTTTTTGACCAAAAAGCATGGACTATAGCCCATGGTTTTGATCGATTTTGACCCATTTTCACACCTTTTTCAAGATTATGAAAAATTTAAAAACCTTCAAAAATAGGGTGTTTTTGACCAAAAAGCATGGACTATAGCCCATGGTTTTGATCGATTTTGGGTGTTTTTCACACATTTTTCAAAATTATGAAGAATTTAAAAACGTTTAAAAATAGGTGTCTTTGAACAAAAAGCATGGACTATAGCCCATGGTTTTGATCGATTTTGACCCATTTTCACACCTTTGCAAGATTATGAAAAATTTAAAAACCTTCAAAAATAGGTGTTTTTGACCAAAAAGCATGGACTATAGCCCATGGTTTTGATCGATTTTGACTCATTTTCACACCTTTTGAAATGATATGAATATTTTATAAAGGATGAAAAAGGGTGATTTTTGACCATTTTCAGACAAAAAGCATGGACTATAGCCCATGGTTTTGATCGATTTTGGGTGTTTTTCACACCTTTTTCAAAATTATGAAAAATTTAAAAACCTTCAAAAATAGGTGTTTTGACCAAAAAGCATGGACTATAGCCCATGGTTTTGATCGATTTTGGGTGTTTTTCACACCTTTTTCAAAATTATGAAAAATTTAAAAACCTTCAAAAATAGGTGTTTTTGACCAAAAAGCATGGACTATAGCCCATGGTTTTGATCGATTTTGGGTGTTTTTCACACCTTTTTCAAAATTATGAAAAATTTAAAAACCTTCAAAAATAGGTGTTTTTGACCAAAAAGCATGGACTATAGCCCATGATTTTGATCGATTTGGGGTGTTTTTGACACCTTTTTCAAAATCATGAAAAATTTAAAAGCCTTCAAAAATAGGTGTTTTTGACCAAAAAGCATGGACTATATATAGCCCATGGTTTTGATCGATTTTGACTCATTTTCACACCTTTTGAAATGATATGAATATTTTATAAAGGATGAAAAAGGGTGATTTTTTGACCATTTTCAGACAAAAAGCATGGACTATAGCCCATGGTTTTGATCGATTTTGGGTGTTTTTCACACCTTTTTAAAAATTATGAAAAATTTAAAAACCTTCAAAAATAGGTGTTTTTGACCAAAAAGCATGGACTATAGCCCATGGTTTTGATCGATTTTGGGTGTTTTTCACACCTTTTTCAAAATTATGAAAAATTTAAAAACCTTCAAAAATAGGTGTTTTTGACCAAAAAGCATGGACTATAGCCCATGGTTTTTGATCGATTTTGGGTGTTTTTCACACCTTTTTCAAATTATGAAAAATTTAAAAACCTTCAAAAATAGGTGTTTTTGACCAAAAAGCATGGACTATAGCCCATGGTTTTGATCGATTTTGACCCATTTTCACACTTTTAGAAATGATATGAATATTTTATAAAGGATAAAAAAAGGGTCATTTTTGACCATATTCAGACAAAAAGCATGGACTATAGCCCATGGTTTTGATCAATTTTGACCCATTTTCACACCTTTTTTCAAATTATGAAAAATTTAAAAACCTTCAAAAATAGGTGTTTTTGACCAAAAAGCATGGACTATAGCCCATGGTTTTGATCGATTTTGGGTGTTTTTCACACCTTTTTCAAAATTATGAAAAATTTAAAAACCTTCAAAAATAGGTGTTTTTGACCAAAAAGCATGGACTATAGCCCATGGTTTTGATCGATTTTGGGTGTTTTTCACACCTTTTCAAAATTATGAAAAATTTAAAAACCTTCAAAAATAGGTGTTTTTGACCAAAAAGCATGGACTATAGCCCATGATTTTGATCGATTTGGGGTGTTTTTGACACCTTTTTCAAAATCATGAAAAATTTAAAAGCCTTCAAAAATAGGTGTTTTTGACCAAAAAGCATGGACTATAGCCCATGGTTTTGATCGATTTTGGGTGTTTTTCACACCTTTTTCAAAATTATGAAAAATTTAAAAACCTTCAAAAATAGGTGTTTTTGACCAAAAAGCATGGACTATAGCCCATGGTTTTGATCGATTTTGGGTGTTTTTCACACCTTTTTCAAAATTATGAAAAATTTAAAACCTTCAAAAATAGGTGTTTTTGACCAAAAAGCATGGACTATAGCCCATGGTTTTGATCGATTTTGACCCATTTTCACACTTTTAGAAATGATATGAATATTTTATAAAGGATAAAAAAAGGGTCATTTTTGACCATATTCAGACAAAAAGCATGGACTATAGCCCATGGTTTTGATCAATTTTGACCCATTTTCACACCTTTTTCAAAATTATGAAAAATTTAAAAACCTTCAAAAATAGGTGTTTTTGACCAAAAAGCATGGACTATAGCCCATGGTTTTGATCGATTTTGGGTGTTTTTCACACCTTTTTCAAAATTATGAAAAATTTAAAAACCTTCAAAAATAGGTGTTTTTGACCAAAAAGCATGGACTATAGCCCATGGTTTTGATCGATTTTGGGTGTTTTTCACACCTTTTTCAAAATTATGAAAAATTTAAAAACCTTCAAAAATAGGTGTTTTTGACCAAAAAGCATGGACTATAGCCCATGATTTTGATCGATTTGGGGTGTTTTTGACACCTTTTTCAAAATCATGAAAAATTTAAAAGCCTTCAAAAATAGGTGTTTTTGACCAAAAAGCATGGACTATAGCCCATGGTTTTGATCGATTTTGGGTGTTTTTCACACCTTTTTCAAAATTATGAAAAATTTAAAAACCTTCAAAAATAGGTGTTTTTGACCAAAAAGCATGGACTATAGCCCATGGTTTTGATCGATTTTGGGTGTTTTTCACACCTTTTTCAAAATTATGAAAAATTTAAAAACCTTCAAAAATAGGTGTTTTTGACCAAAAAGCATGGACTATAGCCCATGGTTTTGATCGATTTTGACCCATTTTCACACTTTTAGAAATGATATGAATATTTTATAAAGGATAAAAAAAGGGTCATTTTTGACCATATTCAGACAAAAAGCATGGACTATAGCCCATGGTTTTGATCAATTTTGACCCATTTTCACACCTTTTTCAAAATTATGAAAAATTTAAAAACCTTCAAAAATAGGTGTTTTTGACCAAAAAGCATGGACTATAGCCCATGGTTTTGATCGATTTTGGGTGTTTTTCACACCTTTTTCAAAATTATGAAAAATTTAAAAACCTTCAAAAATAGGTGTTTTTGACCAAAAAGCATGGACTATAGCCCATGGTTTTGATCGATTTTGGGTGTTTTTCACACCTTTTTCAAAATTATGAAAAATTTAAAAACCTTCAAAAATAGGTGTTTTTGACCAAAAAGCATGGACTATAGCCCATGATTTTGATCGATTTGGGGTGTTTTTGACACCTTTTTCAAAATCATGAAAAATTTAAAAGCCTTCAAAAATAGGTGTTTTTGACCAAAAAGCATGGACTATAGCCCATGGTTTTGATCGATTTTGACCAATTTTCACACCTTTTGAAATGATATGAATATTTTATAAAGGATGAAAAAAGGGTCATTTTTGACCATTTTCAGACAAAAAGCATGGACTATAGCCCATGGTTTTGATCGATTTTGGGTGTTTTTCACACCTTTTTCAAAATTATGAAAAATTTAAAAACCTTCAAAAATAGGTGTTTTTGACCAAAAAGCATGGACTATAGCCCATGATTTTGATCGATTTGGGGTGTTTTTGACACCTTTTTCAAAATCATGAAAAATTTAAAAGCCTTCAAAAATAGGTGTTTTTGACCAAAAAGCATGGACTATAGCCCATGGTTTTGATCGATTTTGGGTGTTTTTCACACCTTTTTCAAAATTATGAAAAATTTAAAAACCTTCAAAAATAGGTGTTTTTGACCAAAAAGCATGGACTATAGCCCATGGTTTTGATCGATTTTGGGTGTTTTTCACACCTTTTTCAAAATTATGAAAAATTTAAAAACCTTCAAAAATAGGTGTTTTTGACCAAAAAGCATGGACTATAGCCCATGGTTTTGATCGATTTTGACCCATTTTCACACTTTTAGAAATGATATGAATATTTTATAAAGGATAAAAAAAGGGTCATTTTTGACCATATTCAGACAAAAAGCATGGACTATAGCCCATGGTTTTGATCAATTTTGACCCATTTTCACACCTTTTTCAAAATTATGAAAAATTTAAAAACCTTCAAAAATAGGTGTTTTTGACCAAAAAGCATGGACTATAGCCCATGGTTTTGATCGATTTTGGGTGTTTTTCACACCTTTTTCAAAATTATGAAAAATTTAAAAACCTTCAAAAATAGGTGTTTTTGACCAAAAAGCATGGACTATAGCCCATGGTTTTGATCGATTTTGGGTGTTTTTCACACCTTTTTCAAAATTATGAAAAATTTAAAAACCTTCAAAAATAGGTGTTTTTGACCAAAAAGCATGGACTATAGCCCATGATTTTGATCGATTTGGGGTGTTTTTGACACCTTTTTCAAAATCATGAAAAATTTAAAAGCCTTCAAAAATAGGTGTTTTTGACCAAAAAGCATGGACTATAGCCCATGGTTTTGATCGATTTTGACCAATTTTCACACCTTTTGAAATGATATGAATATTTTATAAAGGATGAAAAAAGGGTCATTTTTGACCATTTTCAGACAAAAAGCATGGACTATAGCCCATGGTTTTGTTCTATTTTGACTCATTTTCACACCTTTTGAAATGAAATGAATATTTTATAAAGGATGAAAAAAGGGTCATTTTTGACCATTTTCAGACAAAAAGCATGGACTATAGCCCATGGTTTTGATCGATTTTGACCCATTTTCACGCCTTTTTCAAAATTTGAAAAATTTAAAAACCTACAAAAATAGGTGTTTTTGACCAAAAAGCCTGGACAATAGCCCATGATTTTGATCGTTTCTTGGTGTTTCTCACACTTGTTTCAAAATTATGAAAAATTTAAAAACCTTCAAAAATAGGTGTTTTTGACCAAAAAGCATGGACTATAGCCCATAACTTTGATCAATTTTGAGTGTTTTTTACACCTTTTTCAAAGTTAAGAAAACTTTAAAAACCTTCAAAAATAGGTGTTTTTGACCAAAAAGCATGGACTATAGCCCATGATTTTGATCGATTTTGTGTGTTTTTCACACTTTTTTCAAAATTATGAAAAATTTAAAAACCTTCAAAAATAGGTGTTTTTGACCAAAAAACATGGACTATATCCCATGATTTTGATCCATTTTGGGTGTTTTTCACACCTTTTTCAAAATTATGAAAAATTTAAAAACCTTCAAAAATAGGTGTTTTTGACCAAAAAGCATGGACTATAGCCCATAATTTTGATTGATTTTGGGTGTTTTTCACACCTTTTTCAAAATTATGAAAAATTTAAAAACCTTCAAAAATAGGTGTTTTTGACCAAAAGGCATGGACTATAGCCCATGGTTTTGATCGATTTTGGGTGTTTTTCACATATTTTTCAAAATTATGAAAAATTTAAAAACCTTCAAAAATAGGTGTTTTTGACCAAAAAGCATGGACTATAGCCCATGGTTTTGATCGATTTTGACCCATTTTCACACTTTTAGAAATGATATGAATATTTTATAAAGGATAAAAAAAGGGTCATTTTTGACCATATTCAGACAAAAAGCATGGACTATAGCCCATGGTTTTGATCGATTTTGACCCATTTTTACACCTTTTTCAAAATTTGAAAAATTTAAAAACCTTCAAAAATAGGAGTTTTTGACCAAAAAGCATGGACTATAGCCCATGGTTTTGATCGATTTTGACTCATTTTCACACATTTTTCAAAATTATGAAGAATTTAAAAACCTTTAAAAATAGGTGTCTTTGACCAAAAAGCATGGACTATAGCCCATGGTTTTGATCGATTTTGGGTGTTTTTCACACCTTTTTTCAAGATTATGAAAAATTTAAAAACTTTCAAAAATAGGTGTTTTTGACCAAAAAGCATGGACAATAGCCCATGATTTTGATCGTTTCTTGGTGTTTCTCACACTTGTTTCAAAATTATGAAAAATTTAAAAACCTTCAAAAATAGGTGTTTTTGACCAAAAAGCATGGACTATAGCCCATAACTTTGATCAATTTTGAGTGTTTTTTACACCTTTTTCAAAGTTAAGAAAACTTTAAAAACCTTCAAAAATAGGTGTTTTTGACCAAAAAGCATGGACTATAGCCCATGATTTTGATCGATTTTGTGTGTTTTTCACACTTTTTTCAAAATTATGAAAAATTTAAAAACCTTCAAAAATAGGTGTTTTTGACCAAAAAACATGGACTATATCCCATGATTTTGATCCATTTTGGGTGTTTTTCACACCTTTTTCAAAATTATGAAAAATTTAAAAACCTTCAAAAATAGGTGTTTTTGACCAAAAAGCATGGACTATAGCCCATAATTTTGATTGATTTTGGGTGTTTTTCACACCTTTTTCAAAATTATGAAAAATTTAAAAACCTTCAAAAATAGGTGTTTTTGACCAAAAGGCATGGACTATAGCCCATGGTTTTGATCGATTTTGGGTGTTTTTCACATATTTTTCAAAATTATGAAAAATTTAAAAACCTTCAAAAATAGGTGTTTTTGACCAAAAAGCATGGACTATAGCCCATGGTTTTGATCGATTTTGACCCATTTTCACACTTTTAGAAATGATATGAATATTTTATAAAGGATAAAAAAAGGGTCATTTTTGACCGTATTCAGACAAAAAGCATGGACTATAGCCCATGGTTTTGATCGATTTTGACCCATTTTTACACCTTTTTCAAAATTTGAAAAATTTAAAAACCTTCAAAAATAGGAGTTTTTGACCAAAAAGCATGGACTATAGCCCATGGTTTTGATCGATTTTGACTCATTTTCACACATTTTTCAAAATTATGAAGAATTTAAAAACCTTTAAAAATAGGTGTCTTTGACCAAAAAGCATGGACTATAGCCCATGGTTTTGATCGATTTTGGGTGTTTTTCACACCTTTTTTCAAGATTATGAAAAATTTAAAAACTTTCAAAAATAGGTGTTTTTGACCAAAAAGCATGGACTATAGCCCATGGTTTTGATCGATTTTGGGTGTTTTTCACACATTTTTCAAAATTATGAAGAATTTAAAAACGTTTAAAAATAGGTGTCTTTGAACAAAAAGCATGGACTATAGCCCATGGTTTTGATCGATTTTGACCCATTTTCACACCTTTGCAAGATTATGAAAAATTTAAAAACCTTCAAAAATAGGTGTTTTTGACCAAAAAGCATGGACTATAGCCCATGGTTTTGATCGATTTTGACTCATTTTCACACCTTTTGAAATGATATGAATATTTTATAAAGGATGAAAAAGGGTGATTTTTGACCATTTTCAGACAAAAAGCATGGACTATAGCCCATGGTTTTGATCGATTTTGGGTGTTTTTCACACCTTTTTCAAAATTATGAAAAATTTAAAAACCTTCAAAAATAGGTGTTTTTGACCAAAAAGCATGGACTATAGCCCATGGTTTTGATCGATTTTGACCCATTTTCACACCTTTGCAAGATTATGAAAAATTTAAAAACCTTCAAAAATAGGTGTTTTTGACCAAAAAGCATGGACTATAGCCCATGGTTTTGATCGATTTTGACTCATTTTCACACCTTTTGAAATGATATGAATATTTTATAAAGGATGAAAAAGGGTGATTTTTGACCATTTTGAGACAAAAAGCATGGACTATAGCCCATGGTTTTGATCGATTTTGACCCATTTTCACACCTTTTGAAATGATATGAATATTTTATAACGGATGAAAAAAGGGTGATTTTTGACCATTTTGAGACAAAAAGCATGGACTATAGCCCATGGTTTTGATCGATTTTGGGTGTTTTTCACACCTTTTTCAAAATTTGAAAAATTTAAAAACCTTCAAAAATAGGAGTTTTTGACCAAAAAGCATGGACTATAGCCCATGGTTTTGATCGATTTTGACTCATTTTCACACATTTTTCAAAATTATGAAGAATTTAAAAACCTTTAAAAATAGGTGTCTTTGACCAAAAAGCATGGACTATAGCCCATGGTTTTGATCGATTTTGGGTGTTTTTCACACCTTTTTTCAAGATTATGAAAAATTTAAAAACTTTCAAAAATAGGTGTTTTTGACCAAAAAGCATGGACTATAGCCCATGGTTTTGATCGATTTTGGGTGTTTTTCACACATTTTTCAAAATTATGAAGAATTTAAAAACCTTTAAAAATAGGTGTCTTTGACCAAAAAGCATGGACTATAGCCCATGGTTTTGATCGATTTTGGGTGTTTTTCACACCTTTTTCAAAATTATGAAAAATTTAAAAACCTTCAAAAATAGGTGTTTTTGACCAAAAAGCATGGACTATAGCCCATGGTTTTGATCGATTTTGACTCATTTTCACACCTTTTGAAATGATATGAATATTTTATAAAGGATGAAAAAGGGTGATTTTTGACCATTTTGAGACAAAAAGCATGGACTATAGCCCATGGTTTTGATCGATTTTGACCCATTTTCACACCTTTTGAAATGATATGAATATTTTATAACGGATGAAAAAAGGGTGATTTTTGACCATTTTGAGACAAAAAGCATGGACTATAGCCCATGGTTTTGATCGATTTTGGGTGTTTTTCACACCTTTTTCAAAATTATGAAAAATTTAAAAACCTTCAAAAATAGGTGTTTTTGACCAAAAAGCATGGACTATAGCCCATGGTTTTGATCGATTTTGGGTGTTTTTCACACCTTTTTCAAAATTATGAAAAATTTAAAAACCTTCAAAAATAGGTGTTTTTGACCAAAAAGCATGGACTATAGCTCATGGTTTTGATCGATTTTGACCCATTTTCACACCTTTTTCAAAATTTGAAAAATTTAAAAACCTTCAAAAATAGGTGTTTTTGACCAAAAAGCATGGACTATAGCCCATGGTTTTGATCGATTTTGGGTGTTTTTCATGCCTTTTTCAAAATTATGAAAAATTTAAAAACCTTAAAAAATAGGTGTTTTTGACCAAAAAGCATGGACTATACCCATGGTTTTGATCGATTTTGGGTGTTTTTCACACCTTTTTCAAAATTATGAAAAATTTAAAAACCTTCAAAAATAGGTGTTTTTGACCAAAAAGCATGGACTATAGCCCATGGTTTTGATCGATTTTGACCCATTTTCACACTTTTAGAAATGATATGAATATTTTATAAAGGATAAAAAAAGGGTCATTTTTGACCATATTCAGACAAAAAGCATGGACTATAGCCCATGGTTTTGATCGATTTTGACCCATTTTCACACCTTTTGAAATGATATGAATATTTTATAAAGAATGAAAAAAGGGTCATTTTTGACCATTTTCAGACAAAAAGCATGGACTATAGCCCATGGTTTTGAACGATTTAATTTTGACCCATTTTCACACCTTTTTCAAAATTATGAAAAATTTAAAAACCTTTAAAAATAGGTGTTTTTGACCAAAAAGCATGGACTATAGCCCATGGTTTTGATCGATTTTGGGTGTTTTTCACACATTTTTCAAAATTATGAAGAATTTAAAAACCTTCAAAAATAGGTGTTTTTGACCAAAAAGCATGGACTATAGCCCATGGTTTTGATCGATTTTGACCCATTTTCATACCTTTTGAAATGATATGAATATTTTATAAAGTATGAAAAAAGGGTCATTTTTGACCATTTTCAGACAAAAAGCATGGACTTAGCCCATGGTTTTGATCGATTTTGACCCATTTTCACACCTTTTGAAATGGTTTCATTGTTGTTTAACAATAGTTGTAGTCAGGCCATGCTTTCAGCATACGTAAGTGTTGTGCATTGGTATGGCCGGGCGCGTTGTTAATCACAACGTTGTTTTCTATTTTTTGACTGATAGGTTTTGCACGCTTTTAGTGTTTGAACTCTCTTAATTCGAACTGATAAATATCCGATAGAACCCTTGCACGTGACGTCAACTTAGCTCAATTTGAAGGACAAAACAAAAGAGTTTCAATCTCCTGAGAATCGGAAACCTATTGTTTTGTCCTCCAAATTGAGCTGCATTTCGAAAAGGTCTATCGGGCTGTTTAGTGTGACGTCAATTGAATGAAAAACAACTTCCGGGTCCAAAACGAAAAGCGGTTTTTAAGACTTTTCTTACTTTTTCTTCATGACAGGATTTGTTGTCCAAAGTCCTAAATAATTTAGGTCGAGAATATTTTTCGCTTTATTTCAGCGTTTTTGTGAGCAGTTGGACCCGGAAATACGTCACAACTGACTATGACAGCTATATTCTAGGCAAGTGATAAATATCAAATAAAATCGAATATATTCCAACCATCGAATAACGAATCTTACCGGACACTTAGTACTATATCATTTACATATATTTATTCATTTCCCCCCAAAACCATGGACTATAACTCTTGATGTAATCAAAAAATATTTCTTTATTTCAAATACTAAAAAAATAATTACTTAATAAATGACATGTTTAAAATGAGCACAGGATAATATAATTCTTATATACATATGTACAAAATAAATCGATAAAGCTTATCTACAGACTGCGAGTGAAAAGTATTTTCTGTACATGACATAACGAACACTCTAAAATCAATGGAAAGCCTAAAACTTTAAATAGGTTTTCATCAGTTCTTTGTACGAGAGCAAGCTGCTCTTGCAATAAATATCTTGGCTTATAAATCAATTAAAACGTTCATGGTCTACTACAATGTCCGAAGATAATGTTCTTACTGTTGACTTGTATATTTCGCAACAGCTTTGGTGCCTTCGCTGACCGCGTGTTTTGCTAACTCTCCTGGAAGCAACAGTCGAACTGCAGTTTGAACTTCTCGCGAAGAGATAGTCGCCTTGCGGTTGATAGATGCGAGTTTTGACGCTTCAACGGCGAGCCTCTCGAAGATATCATTGACAAACGAGTTCATGATTCCCATAGCTTTGCTGGAGATTCCGATATCAGGATGAACTTGCTTCAGAACTTTGTGAAGATAACGACCAAAACTTTCAGGTTTCTTTCTGCGTCCCTTGCCTTTCTTTCCAGTGCTTGACTTAGGAAGTATAGACTTCATTGGTTTCTCGCTTCCAGCACTTTCGGATCCGCTTTCAGGTTCAGAAACTGGTTTGGCATTTTCTTTATCACTAGTTTTTTTTCCACGGTTAACCATCTTGGATTCTTTAAAATATCTGCTTGGAATTACTTGAAGTTTCTTGCTCTCTTCTCAGCTCGCTGTCTTAGAATAAGATGAACTGCTAGCGAAAAGCGCTCGGTTTTTATGGATTCTTAAAGCACGCTTTTCACGTGCGTCCCGTGCGCATCGTGCGTACATTTTTGCGCGCTTTTCTTGCGTAAATTTTATGACAATGCCAAAGGTGCGGTAACCAAACAAAATGGTTATGAATTTTATTCCTAGTGGAATACAAGGCATGTATTGTATTTATTTGTCTTACATTGTCGTTCTATTGTTACTCGGACATGAGTATACTACAAACGAATTTTTGTAATTTTTTGCGCAACGCTTTTTGCGTTGTAAATAAGGCAAAAAGGGACTTGCGTAATAAATGTTCTTTGTTCCAGTTAAGAAGCTCGCTCTACTCGCTACGTGGCGTGGCAAATACGAAAAACTCTGCTCTTTGCAATGAGCTTCAGTTGCGCGCGCATCTTTTGGGATCATCAAAACGAGTCAAGAACGTAAGGAATGGGATGTGACTTGCAAGCAAAACAACCAGTGGTTAATAGCGAAGTGCATAGATGACGTTAATATTCAGGTTTATAGGAGTTTATAATTTATTCCTATAATTCAAAACAAAACAAAAATGACTATTAACGAATCCCTCAAGTTTCAGTTGTTTGTTCTTTTTCTCTGAGTTTTGGCCTATTGATAGTGACTGCGTTTCGCTGTTCATGCTGCCGCGTCTGACGGAGGCCTGATCCAAAGTAGATACTAGAATCTCCTGTATTCGCATAATCTGCGCACGCACTTCAAGGATTTAAATTTGATGGCTGTAGTAGTAAGGTCTGCATTAGATGTCTAAAGGGGTGACTTCAAAATAGTTTAGTAAGATCATTGGATAATAAAGCAATGAATTGTATTTTATTCTTCTTAGTATTGTTCACATACAGGGTAAACCCATCAGGGTGTGCGCAACTGTTTTCATTTAGAACTGTTCTCTTTAGCCTGGTTTTTCTACTTGCGACGGTATTGGAGTCGGAAGCAGCTTATAATGAAGTGAAAACTAGACGGAACGGAGTTGTAACTGGAGTAAGGAGCGCGTCAGAAGTTTAGCTCGTCCGTCGGTTAATCCGTTCGTTCACTTGTTAATTCGTTTATCTATCCTTGCGCGCGTTCGTCCATCCTTGTCTCCGTCCGTCCCTCTTTTTGTCCTTTCACTTGGAGCTTGGTACTTCTAGCATAGAGAATCCATGACATCATGGCGCACGTGTCGTCCTGCTATGATCCAAACTTTTCTCAGGCGATAACTTCTGTAAGATACGACTTGCTATCTGTAAATAGGACTGCGTCTGAAATGGGACAAATAGCCACAAAAATGTTAGTGCTGTGCTGTGTATGAAAACATGCGACATTCCGTACTGTGTCCACGCCGCGCCGTAACCGTGCCGTGCGACGTGACTTTTCACACTCATACGAAATCAGATTCTGCGGCTTTCAAATGTCACTATTTCTAAATAAAGTTTTATTTTTTAAGAATTTAGCAGACAAAGTTTGGTGTGTAAGGCAAGTGCTAGTACGCATTACTTGAGGACTTGAAGGCTGTGAGACGACGATCGGTTTTCCTTGGTCAGCAGTTTCTCTAATTTGAATATCCAATGGAACATTACCTACGAGATGATGAAAGAAAAAAATAAATATATGCCCAGTGTTTCGCATCAGGGGCGGATCCAGGAGATTTTTCAGGGAGGGGTGCAGGGCACAAATCAGCCCCCGGTGCCCCTGCGCATCCCCCAACGTTTTCTGGGATAGCGGACATGGATGCATTCTGGCTTGGGTACAATGATTTTTATCACCAGGTTTCATACTTTCGATCCCCTGAGAATTGGAACCTATTGTTTTGTCGTCTAAATTGAGCTGCATTCTGACGTGCATTCTGACGTACTATATATAGGATTGCTTGAACCCAAGATAGTCCAGAATGCACTTTGTTGTCCAACTCAAAAAGGTCAAAGAAAACTTACCGAGTATTTCTATATTCAGATCACGTGCTACATTTTTTGCGCCATCTTGACCAAAGATGTAAGCGGTGTGATTGCAGTTGGGACAGACGTAGTGGCTCATGTTCTGAACAAGACCAAGAACCTACAGGGAAAAAAAGAAACAGTACTGAATGCATGATACAGCACTGATCTCTGAGAGCGCGCAATCCAAAAAACTGTACTCATTCATAAGGGTTTTTGATGGGCTTATAACCGGGGGGCGGGGCTTATAACCTGTGGGGCCTTATAACCGGAAGGAAAAATAGTTTCTGATGAAGAGGAAACGGTTATTTCTTTCATTTATTTTCCCAGTTAATAAAATGTCATTAACGTCATGAACGCGAGATACCAGAGGTGGGCTCATAACTGGAAGGATAATTGCGTCTAAGTTAGCAGACGAGTGGGCATATAACCTGGGATTTTACGGTATTGGAAAGGAGATAAAGGGTCCTGAAGGGGTAAAACGGGAGCTGGGATTCGCCTTTTTTGGCCTACTGGGAAAATGGGATTTCATGCACTGGGATTGGGATTTTGCAAAATCTCTACTCTAAATTTTTTAACTCGGACTGAGATTTTGCATGACTGGGACTGGGATTTTGCAAAATTTTGGGCTGGGAAATGGGATTATGACCCCGCTTCAGGACCCTCGTGATAGTTTCCAAGAATTAAATAATGGACAGAGACATTTCGCTCGAGAACAATGGATAACTGATTTTAGTATCATACGTACAGGAATGTTGACTTTCCTAAACATCTGTGCTCCTCGTCTTGCATCCATGAGGGCGATATCCTGAGGTGTGGATACTATAACAGCACCTGATACGACAACATCATCAGGGGCGTTGCCAGGATTTTGCCTTTAGGAGGGGGTGGGGGGCAAACCCATATTCAGGGGAACATCGGTAAGTCGCGTGAACCCACTATAGTGACTAGTCCAGAGCTGGACCCACTTTTATCGATGCGCGCGCGACAAGAATGAACGGAGTAGTGGAAGGAGACTGGTAAGAATCGTAGTAAAGATAAATATTTTTCTCAGTATTCTGTATTTCGTGCGCGCGCTGTTTTTTATTTTATTTTTGCGATATGAATTAATCAGTTACTGAGGAAAGTGAGTCCAGTTCTGGATTATATAGTGACTGACTACCCAACTTAAGAATTTCGACACTTTCGTACTATCACTCGCGATAAACTAATCTCTTTGCTATCAAGCGCGCTAAAAAAACTACTAACAGGATAGGATCCTGGCCACGTCCCTCATTATTATCAATCGATTAAAGCTCAGGCTTCAAACTGCCTAGAAAGCACGCGGCTCAGAGGAGCATGAAGTTAGATTATTTCAAGACAAACCTGATACAGGAATGAGCTGTGAGATAGAAAGCTGAGTGTCACCTGTTCCTGGTGGCATATCAACAACCAGCACGTCAAGAGGACCCCACGCTACTTGACGGAGGAGTTTCTCGATAGCTGACATTACCTATAGAATTAAATCAAATAATGTTACTTCAATGTGTTACATGTTGGGGCTTTTCCTGAACAACGTATCTTGGAATGGGAGGGGAGGGGTGGGCTGACAACTTCAATCCCGGATGATTTTCTTTGCATTCTTAAATGGGCACATGAATAAAAACGCCACATATTTTGAAAGTCCGAATAATTCCAGTAGTTCAGGATAATATGACTCAATTATGATTATGAAAACCAGTTTGGGGAAAATTTTAGCCTGGGAGCCACTTGCAGTTGAGAAATTTCGGTTTAAAAAGTAAAAGAATTAGACGTAATTTACTCACAATGTAGATGCTGGGGAAAAAATTGTCCGCCACTTTTGACCGTGAAGAAAATATGTTGTTTGGCTACTATATTGGGGCCATATAGATAAGTTTAACCAAGTTTCAAGTTATTTTCAATTTTCATCAATTTTCATCCAAGTGCCCCTTTTAAAATATTTTTGACACTGGATCAGAATAACCTTTCTCCCTCAGGAATTACAAGTCTGTTCTCAATAAAAAAATATTTCTCAGAGGATTTAAAAAATAGAAAAAATAGTAAAACTGTAAATCCTAGGTGAGAGGGAAAGGATGGACATTTTCAAGTAGTCGTAAAAGAAGTGGATACATTTAATGCTCCAATAAACTATTTCAAATTATGTAATAAAACATTGATTGTTTTTGGTTTATTATTGTTAAACAAGTCCCTTCACAGCTCCCTGCTCCATCTTTGCATTGAAGTGCAGGGGCGGATCCAGGAATTTTCAAAAGGGGGGGCCGGACAGGATCAAATTAGGGGCGTAGCGTCGCCATTTTGATAAGACACCTAAAAAATCGCCGAAGCAAAAAAAAAAAAAAAAAACAACGTGGCGCACTTCGATGTTGACACTGTTCCATAAATTATTACCAAGTTTTAACACATTAATTTCAAAAGGGGGGGCCGGATAGGATCAAATTAAAAAATAAAATAAATTTCCTTAATGCACGAGGCAGTAGAAAAGCAAAAAAAAACAAAACCGGCAGCTAAAGGGGGGGCCGCGGCCCCCCCCTAAATCCGCCCCTGAAGTGAGACATGAGGTGACCTTGCAATGATAGAGGCATGTGAATAATTGTCCAAGGTGTTAAAAAAGGTCTCTATCATTGCAAGCTCACCTCATGTCTTTTTAGTTGCCTAAAGCTTTCCCATGACTTTAATGCAATAAATATGTTGCAATAGACTTCATTGGCTTGGGTGTAATGTTGTCCCATTTCAGACCATGTGTCATTCCCCAGAGTATCATTTCATCGTTTAACGGTTGCGCATGAGAAGATACATGAATATGGATACAACTCAAACAAAGAATCTTATTCTCAAGATAATGACATGTGGTCTGAAATGGGAAAACATTACACCCAGGGTAAAGAGGTCTATTGCCCCTTAAAACACTGGAAATTGCATTTCCAAGGTCCTCATTTCAAAATTTTGCAGCCATTCCCCTAAAACCCCCCAAAACTATGTTCATTTGTCTCTGTATCTATACATAAGAGTACAGCTTACCATTAATCCTCTCCATACTATTGGTGCTCCTTCATCAACCAAAAACCCCATAGACATACTGTGAAATATTCAATGAAACACTGAAATCAATATTCAAAAAATATATTCTGGAGGGAAGCCTTTAAAACAGCACTGAGCTGGCATAGAATTAACTTTTATTCCCATGGGTAAACTCATACTGAAGCTTTTAAATTTGAGGGAACTGTATTGTTCCTAAATTTCAAGTTCATTTTAGTTTTCAAAGACAGAATTTTAATTTTTATTGATTTGGCTGACTCTATGTTTTTGGACACTAGTCTTACTCAATAACTTTGATGGGAATCAAGAGTGGCACAGTAGAAGTGCATTCATCTCACACCTGACTTGGGTCAGCCCAGAGGATGTTCCAGGTATAGACCCCTTTCACGTGACATCAAAGCAGATCAATCTTTCGGAGGAAAAAAAAAAAGGATTTCAACCTCCTGAGCATTGGAAAACTATTATTTTGTCCTTGAAATTGAGCTGAATTCTGACTTGCTGAAAGGGGTCTGTTTATAAAAAAATAATCAAGGTTTGATGGCCACCTGTGGTAGATCAACCTCACTGATCCAGCTGTATGAAAAACTAAGTGCAAAAAGGATTGTTGCTGTAATTTGAGTGGCCCTCGACCAAGCCCTAAGAGTCATACATCTTGCGGAATTTTATACATCACATATACTTTAACTTTTTCTCTCTAAATTCTTGGAAACACATGTTTTGTGTTGGGAAGAAACTTACAGCTAGGGCCGCTTGCCTAAGCATCAAAGCATGCTGTGATTGGTCAGTTCGTGCATGCACTGAACACCTGGATTCATTAAGGTGAATATTATTAAAGAGAGACTTTACCACAGGGATCCCGAACATCAAACAGTAACCCCATTTCCTTTTTTCAAGGATACAGGAAGTAGACAAAATATGGAGGTACTATAAAGTAAGCAACACTTACCAGGGTAATCCAAAATTAATCAATGGCTTCATCTGGTTTTCTGTTGAACAAGAGAAAGAGAATTCAGACACTGTTCCACATAACCAACACATTTGCCAGGGACCTCGGAGCATAGTTTTGAGTGCAAGATGGGGGGCTAATCATGGGTTCAGCAGAATACCCCCTTGAGAATTTAGAAATTGATGCTCTCAGAAATGTGATTTCCAGAGCCATTGTTTTTCAGGGTTCCAATATATTTATTGCATTCACGTCATGACAATTTTAGGTAACTCATAACAAAAAATAATTTTTGGCTCTAAACATGGGGGACAAGTAAACAAAGTGTTACTGTGTGAACACTGTAACAGGCCTGTCGCAAGGACCTTGAAAGGGTTGCCTTGAAGTGTAAGACCTGTGCCATTTGTGTGTATTAGAATCAAGGAGACTGCTAATGGTGTTCATAAAACAGTTGCTTGGGTGCTGTATAACAGCTTGATAACTGATAATAGGATCACGCAATATGAAGAACATAAAATACAAGAAAAGGTTTGAATGTTGCATAGAAATGATCATCAAAAAGTATGTTGATGCAATGAAATGTATACATTGCCAGGGCAAATTTTTTTATAATCTTATCTCATATTGGTTTAGAAAAGAATCATGTTCTAATTCAAGGGCTATAAATAAGATATACCGTGCATTTCAGGGGATTCTAAGAGTAAAGTTAGTGGTCGTTTTTTTAAATTTCGATTTGTGAATTACATTCATGGCATAAGGTATTGCTTTTATTCATGTGGTTGGCTCCTAAAAGAGCCGTTTTTTTTTTTGTTTAAAGTGTTTAAACACTTTACTTCTTCGCTGCCTTCTTCTTGGCTGGGGATTTCGATGCCTTTTTGGCGGGCTTTTTGGAAGCAGGTTTCTTCGATGCTGGCTTCTTGGCTGGTTTAGGTTTAGCTGCGGGTTTCTTGGCTACCTTCTTGACTTTCTCTGCTGCTTTCTTAGCCTTCTTTGGTGACTTAGACTTCTTACTAGGTGACTTGGGTTTCTTTGCTTTTGGTTTTTTGGCGGCGGGTTTCTTGGCGGCGGGTTTCTTAGCAGCGGGCTTCTTTGCTGGTTTCTTCTTCTCTTCTTTGACAGGCTTGCTCAACTTAAAAGAACCTGAAGCTCCAACACCCTTGGTGTGTAAAATTTCGCCTTTAGCTACCATACGTCTGAGCGCAAGTTTCAGTTGGGACTGAACATTGTTTCCAACCTTGTAGTTGGCCTTGATGTACTTTTCGATGGCTTGACGGGAAGACCCAGTACGGTCTTTCAAGGTAGCTAGAGCTTTCTTTACCATTTCGGAGTATTTGGGATGCTCAGCGGGCTTCGCTGGCTTCTTAGCTTTCTTTGTTGCGTCAGACATTTCGCTAGTTGTATCTCGTGTATATACTGAAGTATAAAGTCAAAAGATGCTTTGGAGTGCGTACTGTTGATATTTATATCATCCTTCCGAACGTCCGAGAAAACACCCTTTGTTAACAGTGTTTCAAGATGGCGGTCAATGGAAAATGTGTTTGTTGAGTGACTTTAGCAGCAAATTTAGATAACGAAACTATTTCTTTTTCAAAATAAAAGTTAACCGAAAGATAGAAAAACTCATGAAATTTCATCTACATCATTTTTGTTTAATATTTTGAAGTCTAAGAGAAATTATAAAGCATTTGCTGAAAATCTTCATCATGACTTTATGATGTAGTTCGAAAACTTGTTGCTTCTGCGAGCAACGCGATTAAGGAAATGCCCCATTTGTCTGATATAATAAATCTATATTTATCTGAAATTATGTTTAGGTATGTATTTTGATAAACTAAAGTATCATTTGCGAGAAATTTTGGTTTTTGTTGGGATCGACAAACACACCACTCATTCGCGTGCCATACTTTACAACATTACCTTGAATCGTGTTTCTCTAAATTACTACGATTCTCTCAAAACTTTTTTAGGTTTTTCTTCAGCAATACCATTTATTAATACATTTTAAATTTCTATTGCTTTTCAAGTTTATTAATATTTAGTTTAACTTGCTGAAGTTTCAAGAAGATGTTGTCAACGTTTCTCTGCTAGTGGTGTCAACATCATCAAGTGTCTAAAAGCATTTCATCTGTTGCCGACTTTGATGCAACCGTACGAATCGGCCTTTTTTTGAGTTAATTTCGGGGTTGAAATTTAGTTTTATTGAATTTTATCCAACCATAACTATTTCCTTAAGTTTTCTTCAGAAAAGTAGTTCTCAGAATCAAAGATCATGTCCACTGAACACTCGAGTTACTTATTAATCTCGGCAAGAGTCTCTTTGGAAAATACGACCACGTAACATTACGGTCCTTTGGAAAAGTATGAAACTCATGAATCTCTGGAAGGAGTTTGAAAAACAAGGTGGGAAGTGATCCAAAGTGAAGGTTCTAGTGGTTATGTTAAAGTGACTTCACAATACATGACGAAAGATTTTATGATTGAGGTCTTTGGCGGCGTTGTGTGACACGAATGGTGAAGATGCTTGAAGGGTTATTTTGGTTTCGTTATTTTAGCTTTTCATAAGAAAAACATTGCATAAACCAAATGATACTCAGTGTATGTTGTATGAGCGTGTGATCACGTATTGACTTTATTGGTATGTAATGGCTCCAAAACGAGCTGATGAAGGGCCGAGCTTCGGGGTGTCTTTAGGAGACAAATTTTATAAGAAATGGTTTTATTTGACTGGGATTATTTGCATCATCGTTTTGCATATTTGGTTATTGACTTTAAAGCATGTGGTGGCTCCTAAAAGAGCCGTTGTTTAGTTTAGTGAGAGTAGTTTAAGCTCTCTCGCCACGGATGCGACGTGCCAGTTGAATGTCCTTGGGCATGATGGTCACTCTCTTGGCGTGAATGGCGCACAAGTTGGTGTCTTCAAACAGACCGACCAAGTAAGCTTCGCTAGCCTCCTGAAGGGCCATCACAGCAGAGCTCTGGAATCGGAGATCTGTCTTGAAGTCCTGAGCGATTTCACGGACAAGACGCTGGAAGGGCAGCTTGCGGATCAACAGCTCAGTTGATTTCTGGTAACGACGGATCTCACGAAGAGCGACGGTACCAGGCCTGTAACGATGAGGCTTCTTGACTCCACCAGTTGCTGGGGCACTCTTACGTGCTGCCTTGGTGGCAAGTTGTTTTCGGGGAGCTTTTCCTCCGGTTGATTTACGGGCAGTTTGCTTGGTACGGGCCATTTTGTTAATACGATGTGATTATCGAAATAAACTCCCGAACACAAGCACAGTTACAGTTTTATCCTGGCCGCGCTTTGATGTGATTGGCTAAGTAAAATTCGCCTTTCCATTGGATGACTTACTTTTGAAAACGAATCTCATTGGTTGACACATTTCTCCGCTGTTATTTTAACCGTATTTACCTCAAGCTAGCAATTTTTAAACCTTTTCTAAAACCTTAATTTTTTAGAAATTTTAAAATTTAACTCCAAAAATAATTTTTCCTAGTGAGTTACTTAAAGCAGAAGCATTATCAACGCAGTAAGTTTAATATTGAACGAGAAAATTAGCGACAAATTTCGTAACTTCGATCTTGTAACAAAAACAAGGATCGAAAAGATGCTTTGATTTGGAGATGACGTATGTAATTGTTGGTTCAAAGTTCAATTGGCTTTAATTATGTTATGCTTTCCTTTGGGTTCGACATTGCCGTATATAAACTGATGTGCGCCTATAACGGTTCATTACTCATTTTGAGAAAACCTAGAATCAAACATGTCTGGACGTGGTAAAGGAGGAAAAGGTCTTGGAAAAGGAGGCGCCAAGCGTCATCGTAAGATCCTTCGGGATAACATCCAGGGTATTACCAAGCCCGCCATCCGTCGTCTTGCTCGTCGTGGTGGAGTCAAGAGAATCTCTGGTCTGATCTACGAAGAGACCCGTGGTGTACTCAAGGTTTTCCTTGAAAATGTCATCCGTGATGCTGTCACCTACACCGAGCACGCCAAGAGAAAGACCGTTACAGCAATGGACGTTGTCTACGCTCTGAAACGCCAAGGACGTACCCTGTACGGATTTGGTGGTTAGATGATTCTCTCATCTCAAACAAACAACGGCTCTTTTAGGAGCCACCAAATATAAATAAAGTCTTGTTTCTATATGCTGGATTCTGTAAAAGGAACTATTTATAAACCCATCAAATAAAATAAGTCTTTCATAAACATAACTTGATATCACATCTCGGGAAATCCAAACTGCTGTTACAAAGTTGTCACAAACAACATCTTTTCTCAGACTTATTTTCGGCTTCAAAAAGTAAACGCGATGTCACCAAGTCAATCATATTCATAATTAAATCTTAGCGATTATATTACTAGTATGTTGAGCGCCTTTATTATTTGTTACGAATCCGAACAAATTTTCGTACGATGAAAAAAGGATCATCCACATTTGTGTTGCGTATAAAATTATTGTATATAGAAAAGTAACTACCCTCAATATCTCAAAAGTTTTTAGTTTCTTCAAAAAGATGCCCTATTAAGGCAAATTATCATATCGTAAAGTCCGTTGGAATAATCATCGTTTGGCGGGAATTATGAAAGGCTTAGAAGTTCAAACTGAGTTCAAACGGCCTGTGAGAACGAGTAGATCGCGCGAGAAGAACTTCACTGTCCGAATGAACCGTTTAATGTTGCCTTGAAATTAAATGTTTGTGGAAATAAAGTGCATTTAATCACACTGTTGAATAGATAGATAAATTGATAGTATTGATAGTAGTAAATGCGCGCCAAAGTCTCAGTAGCCCTTTACTCGTGGATTCAAATTTAGCTTAGTCCGCCTAAAATTAGTCAATTACTGATCTCATGTTAATATCTAATTTAGGTGAGGTCAACTACCCAACAGTTTGACTAAAAGAACTCTAAAAAGTTTGAATCGGATATTTTTGTGACTTTTACTATTGTAATGTTTGGTTTGTTCGCAAAAAAAAGCATATTTTCAATGTTTTCAACGACCACTATTAATACTGAAACTATTGCTGTATTTCTTTCATTATTGAGATATGACGCTTCACCTTTCATGGGATTGCTGTCACCAAAACCAACTTGTCAGGATTCAAAACAATTGTTTAAAAAAATGGCGCCATTTTAATTTGCAACCAAGGCAAGTTTGACTCTAGTTTGTATCATTTATCACGAGATTTGGGCAATAAAATAAGTATTGGTAAGCATGAAGTCATGATCTTTCGATTCATGTGGTGGCTCCTAAAAGAGCCGTTGTTTTTAAAACAGTTTAGAACTGTTTAAGAGCTTTTCTTCTCGGCCTTCTTGGGCAAGAGGACAGCTTGGATGTTGGGAAGAACACCACCTTGAGCAATGGTGACTCCACCAAGAAGCTTGTTCAACTCCTCGTCATTTCTGACAGCCAACTGAAGATGGCGGGGGATGATCCTGCTCTTCTTGTTGTCACGGGCAGCATTACCGGCCAACTCAAGGATTTCAGCGCTCAGGTATTCAAGAACTGCTGCCATGTAGACTGGAGCACCAGCACCAACACGTTGAGCATAGTTGCCCTTGCGGAGAAGACGATGGATACGACCGACGGGGAACTGAAGCCCTGCACGGGATGAACGAGTTTTGGACTTGGTGCCCTTTGCTTTACCTTTTCCACGGCCAGACATTTTGGTAAGAATTTACTGAGAGTGTTTTGACAAAATCAGATAATGAAATTGAGTTTTTCAAAGAAGGTTTATATAGCAAAACC
Source organism: Anthopleura sola (assembly GCA_023349425.1). Classification (NCBI taxonomy): domain Eukaryota; kingdom Metazoa; phylum Cnidaria; class Anthozoa; order Actiniaria; family Actiniidae; genus Anthopleura; species Anthopleura sola. The sequence goes on from JALHLI010000010.1 coordinate 2,764,189, forward strand.
ATGAGTGTAGTAGGATCGAAATCCACCAATCACGATAGAATCGTAACAAAGAAAGGTCAAAGTTTTCGAAATGAATTTGAAACCAAACTATTTTCACCAATCAGCTTGTAGTACCTTTGATCTGCATGTTAAGTGATCTTAAATTAATTTTAATATAAATACGAGTTGTGCCTTGAAGTGACATTCAATTTGATTTTTATCGAACTCGAGATAACAAGCAAAATGCCACCAAAACCAGCAGGAACTCCAGGAAAGAAAGGCGAGAAGAGAGCCGGCAAGAAGGCTGCTGTGGGAGATAAGAAGAAGAGAAGGTCCAAGAGAAAGGAATCCTATGCCATCTACATCTACAAGGTCATGAAGCAGGTCCATCCTGACACTGGTATCTCCAGCAAGGCCATGAGCATCATGAACTCCTTTGTCAACGATGTCTTCGAGCGCATCGCTGGTGAAGCTTCTCGACTTGCTCACTACAACAAGAAATCCACCATCACATCTCGGGAAATCCAGACGGCTGTTCGTCTTCTTCTCCCCGGTGAATTGGCCAAGCACGCAGTCAGTGAAGGCACCAAGGCTGTCACCAAGTACACCAGCAGCAAGTAAACAGTTTCATCTGTTTACAACACAAAACAACGGCTCTTTTCGGAGCCACCACATGATAAGAAAGATCATGATCTTATGCTTTGAAAATACAACGTAGAATATCCAACAAAATATAATGAGTCCATTCAGTATGGTACGATCACATATACATTTCAATTCACCATCACCATACGCAAATCATGTTAATCAAAATATACTGCATTCAAACAATTTAACAAAATGTTCAAATCCATTTTTTCTTGAATAAACCTTTATTCAGCATCCTGTATTATAAATATCAGATGTTTTGTAGCTTTCAATGAATTTTGTTGTTTTCCTATGAACTGTTAGAGAAGATATTTGAATTTGGCGCCAAAAATTATGTATGTATGTGTCCATTGTCAAACGCGATCCGCCAAAATAAACGACCAAATATCGTAGAAAACTTATCCAGATAAATATAAACAGCTCTATGCGAAAAGGAATGAAAGATATGACCTCAGGCTAGCTTTTTTATCAAATTTCGAATTTTAGATAAGTAACAAGTAAGAATTTTTTTCGGTCGATGCCGGTGAGCTTGAAGTGTTGTTTGCGCCAAAACGAAAGTGACGCGCGTCGTTAAGTAACGAACCAACAGTTTTGTTGAAAAAAATACTCAGTAAAAGCGAATTTTTGTAGATCAACAATGATATCTTACAAATCATTAGCAAAATTTCTCCTGTTTTCTTCACTCCACAAAAAATCAATTCCCAAATTCAAATTTATTGAGCAAGGGCCACAAGTTTGTTAGACACTGGCTATAAAAAGTGCTACCTTCATAAAAAACAGGGATGGTTTCTAATTTTTAAATTTCTCAAGACGTCTTTGTCTTATGTGTGTGGACTGATTTTCAGCATTTTTAGTGGGTTTTACTATATTATCACGTTTTTATCTTCATAGATAATATATACAGTTGAAGCTCTCCTAACAACCACTCTCATGAGCAACCAGCTGTAGTTACAAACACGATTTTGAAACCCCGTTTGCATTGCTGCTCATGAGAGCACATTCTGGCTAGCAACCACCTCTAGTTACAACCAATCTTTCGAATTTCCTGAGGTGGTGCTGACCAAAGCTTCAACTGTCATTATAATATATGATGGCTGTGACAAACAGAGCTTGGGCTACCTGTGCTTTTTTTAACCTCCTTTGTTTATAGAGCATGATTGCCTTATGCAATCTCCACGCTTCACACTATTTGTTAATTAGTCCTGGGTGCAAGAGTACCTTGTTTAACCCTTTGGGTTGTCTCTCTTGCACCCTCCACCTATTTATTTCCGTTTTTTCAATGTGTATTTTGTGTATATGTGGTAAATAAAAACCTTTGAACCTTTCCATTGAAGGAATTACCTTCAGCATTGTTGTTAACATGAGCTTTCACACACACAATCTTTAGCATTGTTTTATTCACTTACTTTTGTTGAGTTCAGGCTGTCCTTTTAAGTTCATCATTAATGGAATTGATGGGCCATAGATATCAGCATCAAGCAGCCCAACATTCAGTGACTTTGACAGAAAAAGAAAAATACAAATAAATATGCTAAGATATTAAGGACCATTCCTATTTCATACAGAAGGGGGGGGGGGGGGAGGCATGTTGAAACCAATATTCATTTTAATACTGAATTTGTATCCCACTATACAAAAAAGTTATGTGAATTATATATTTGATTTGATTTTTTGAACCACACTTTGTAAGAAACCCTTTGTAAAAGTGCTGTGTAAAAGTAAAAGATTAGTAAAAGTTACCTTGTCACTAGACAGCATAGCTAGAGCAAGATTAACTGCAAATAAACAAATGGTTAATCAATACATCTATTAGTAACTGTTTATCAACATGCAACTACTGCAATTTTCAGACACAGAAGTTCAAATGTCAAAGTGCATTTAACAACATATTTGCTTCCATCAATCAAAAATAATCAGTCAGTATTACTTATTACTTATATATAGTTCACATCTTCAATACAACTCACTGACGATGGCGGGCGATGTCACCAAAACATGTTTAAACTAAAGGTTGTCGTTTTGTTTCTTAAAATTATACTTCAATAATTATTCAATTATTGCTGCTACAACGATCATTTGCAATCAGTCAGTATCTTTTACATTTTGACTGGCAGCAGTGAAAAAACAAATTCTAACTCGGCAACTCTCAACTACAGAGTTTGCATCACCACTGTTTTCATTGCTACACGCTGATCAAGACAACAGTTGCAACAGGGAAATCAGACAGTACACTGCTGTCAATCAAGTATGTAAAGGTTGGAATAATATCCCACTTCTGAAATATACTTTGCTTGTCATGCACAAAGGTTTCAGTATGCGGCTATGTGCTAAATGCTCAGTGATTGGTAACAGGAGAAAATAATTAATTCAATTTAGCACAGAGCCTTGTACTCAAAACCTTTGTGCAGTAGCGAAAAAAATTTGTTGGAATTAATGTTTGATCATATAAAAACGTTTGGTTTCTGTTTTTTGGTTTTCTTTTTTATACTGGGTGCCCCCCCCCCCCCCCACTTTCAAGGTCCGCGCTACGCCCTTGCCTTTGTGCATGAAAAGCTAAGCATATCTAGGAAGTCGGCTATTTGCTTGATTGATGGCAATCTATTACCCGATTTCCATGTTGCAATGTGGTTGTCTCTATCCGTGAGTAGCAATGAAAACAGAATATTGAAAATTTCAGCAAAGAATTGATTGAACATCTTACCAGCAGTAGTTGATTTTCCCACTCCACCTTTACCAGATGCAACCAACACAACATGTTTGACGCCTGCTATTGGCCACTTTTTGGGTAGTCCTCTTGATACTCGATTCTGGGCTGCCTGTGGTGTCCCTGTCCTTGGCTCATTATCTTGACCATGTATACCCTAAATATGTAGGAGAAAGCATATCTTTTTCAAGGAGTGCCTGAGGGTGTGATGAGGGTTTATTCTGTATTTCCAGAGAAATGAAGGGTTGTATGTATTGATTTTTCAAGAAGGTGAAATGACAAAGACGTGGCAGCCATGTTGGTGGTATAAGAATGGAAGCTAAAAAAAGTGAGAATACTTTTATAGTTTAAATGAAAACCAACATGGCGGCCATGACATAACGTGCAATCAAAGAATGGACCTCTTGCAGCAATTCCCAAAGATGCTGACAGAGAACCAAACATTTCTACTGACACCAAAACAATTCAACTTAAAATGAGAGTAAAATAGTCCCCTTCACAGCTATTAGTCCCCTGTGACATCTTGAAAGGTAGCTTTGTCTTTGCATTGAAGTGAGACGAAGGGTGAGCTTGCAATGATAGTTACCTTTTAAAACACCTTGGGTAATTATTTACATGTCTCTATCATTGCTCACTGTTCGTCTTGCTTCAACACAAAGGCATGGCTACCTTTGAAGATGGCACAGGGAACTGTGAAGGGGACTATTCCTAGAGCTGCTGAATTCAGAGAACATAACAAATTTAAATTCTCATGAGAGTAAAATTTTATTTTTTTATCCTCTGATGAGCTGCATAGGGAATGCAGTATCCTGCATGAGGTACCTCCAAAATGGAAATTATTGGACTGGCACTTCCTAATATTCTATGCATATAAGAACGAAAGAAACTCCTCGAATCAAAACCCGTAAAGCTTATGAGAAGTTCATAACGTTTTCAACGAAGATAGAAGAGGATAATTTTAAAAACCTCAGTCATTTCCCCGAAATATTTGTAAACGTTTCTCTACGAATAGCCAAATGCGTCAATGACAAAACAGAAATATAAAATACAAAAATATGGAAGTTAAATAGAGTTTAAGCATTTAATACTTACGAACGGGTTTTCATGAGTCGATGCTGATCTTAGAATTAGTTTGTAGTGTGATTTTGTGGCTGATATTCTTGAGCAAAAACAGGTCGCTCGAAAATACAACCTGGGAGCTGCCATCTTAGATTTAAGTGAACGTCCGCTGGTCAATCTCATTGCTTTGCGGAAACAAAAAAGTTGCGGGGTTTTCCATGTCCTCGAGTCCGAATGGTCTACGAGTCAATAGCCCATGAGGCCGAGAGGTCTAATTGTTTTAGTAAAAACCTACTAATCGGTCCAATAAAAGGATGCAAAAAGTTTTGGATTTTGCCTTAAATATATATTTTTTGGTTTTCAAAACCGGTGCTTTTCGCTACTAGAGGTCTATCACTAATAGACCCCTAGTAGCTCAGCCAATCACAGGGCTCGATTGGTGATAGACCATTAGTAGGTTTTTTCTAATCAATATTAGCAAAAAACCTACTAATGGTCTATCACCAATCGAGTTCTGTGATTGGCTGAGCTACTAGGGGTAGCTCATTTGTTGATGAGTGGAGTAACTTAACAGAGATAATAATGGAGGACTCAGTAGTTGTGATTCTTAAAATCCAAATGGAATACGTTATAATAATTGCAAGCAATAAAAATTTATTACCTTTAGATACAAACAAATTACAGAAATCTGAAGATGCAAGAGCTTTGTACAAGTAATAGTGTGGTATAGAGCTTTTAAGTTGTAACAAAAAAAATTCTGAATGGTTTAACCTCCACCTGAGACAGTTAGAACTTTGGACAGCAAATTCTGTCATGAAGAAAAAGTAAGAAAAAATCTGTATAGAACTGCTTTTCACTGTGGACCTGAAACTCATTCTTCCGTACAATCGATGTCACACTTAAAAGCTCTATACTGGCAAGAAAGTCATGCAATAAAACTGTGTTGCAGAACGAATGTTGCTTGTAATACCACCTGTGTGAGCAACAAACTTGCTGTGTTACAACTTGCAACATAACTTGTTGTGTGATATGTTCTATGATTTTGTCATCTATATTAACACACTTTAAATAAGCAAGACATTTAACAAATAGAAAACGTTTGCCGTGTTTACATAGCCTGATATAAACATGAGGGGAGTTTGGGAGAAGTTGAGAGCTGTTGTGTAAAACCGAGTCGCACACGAGGTTTACAGAGCTCTCAACTTCTCCTAAACTTTCCTCCAGTGTTTATATCAGGCTATGTAAACACGGCTATCAGCCAATCAGAGTGTGCGTTATATCTGAACTATTCTATAATGACTTATAGTACATACATGGCATTCTTTACTTTATAGTTACTCATATTATATTGTTAAAAAAATCAAAATTACAAATTTGCTGCATTATTTCCACTAACAAATTTCAGCCTGCTACAGTCATAAGACTTAAGTGTGATATACTTCATGATGAAATCACATGCCTCTAAAATAGTGCTTAACCTTTGGGGATAGTTTATCATTTATTAGTGGGTAGGCAAGTGTGGATCTAGGGGAAGGGTACTGGGGTCAGAACCCCTAGTTTTTTAATCAGCAATTGTTATTTTATTGAAATAGCTTTGATTTTCTTTTCTTTTTACACATTTGGACCCCCCTCAAAAATTTCTGGATCCGCTTTTGGTAAGGATGGGAATTAAAATAACAAAGGGGATCTGAAACTCATTCTATTCATTTCAAGTAGGTTATGGGAGGGAGGGATGGGCAAGGATATACACAATAATGCTAACTTATTCTTTGAGACATCATGTTATGAAGTTCATGCCACTAGTCACAATTGAGGAGAGAGAGGAAGAAACCTCAATCAAAATGTTGCCAATCATGTAACCTAACCTGTCTTGGTCATATCAAAAATATTCATGTCACCTTATGCTTGAATCAATGAACTTTCTGGAAATCTACAAATAGTATCTAACTACAGTAAATTTTATAGAAATGTCTCATAAAATAAGATATTTTGGTAAATAGTATATTATGTGCACTCAGAACTGAAGTCTGTGGTTAACATATCACTAAGTCTTATTTGGGTTTGGTTTCTGCATCAGACACATGGCGAATGTATATTGCATCAGGTGGATGGCTGAAGAGAAAAGAGAAAAAATTTAGGTCAAACTTGAAATTTGTTGAAGGAAAAGATAGATTTATGATAGGGTGGTGTAGTGGTAAAGCACTCACCTCTCACCCTGGGGTCTCAGGTTCAATACCTGGACATGACATCTCACGTGAGTAGAGTTTGTTTGGTCGCTACCTTGACTTGAGGGTTTTTCTCAAGGTTTTCAAATTTTCCTCCTTCCCAAAAACTTGTATGCCCTGACTTAGGTCAGCCCAGAGGTTGTTTCAGGGTTCAATCTGTTAGTTATCTGTGCCCTGACTCTGATCAGCCCAGAGGTTGTTTCAGGGTTTGATCTGTGAGTTAGCCATGCCCTGACTTAGATCAGCCCAGAGGTTGTTTCAGGGTTGGATCTGTGAGTTAGCTATGCCCTGACTTAGATCAGCCCAGAGGTTGTTTCAGGGTTCAATCTGTGAGTTAGCCATGCCCTGACTTAGATCAACCCAGAGGTTGTTACAGGGTTTAATCTGTAAGTTAGCCATGCCCTGACTTAGATCAGCCCAAAGGTTGTTTCAGATAGAATTTGAAGGTTCATACTAAATACAGGGTATAAGGACTCACTCTTTTTCATCTTCTTCGTACATGTACGAGCTAGATATGGCCAAGAGACTACCATCATGACTGAAGGACAAGGATGAAATGCTGGTGGGATACCTGTGGAACTGTGAACAAATAAAAATTCATAATAAAAGAATGAAAAACAGAGAAAAGTTCATACAATGCGATAATTATAATGGAAGGGGTATGGACAAGGTCAACTATCTCAGATCTTCCCCCTCTGATATTTTTAAGGCAATGATTTTACAGAGACCAAAAATGTTTTAGTAGAAAAGGCTGAAAAATAAGTGGGTAAATTGTGGACCCACATCCTTGATACATAAAATGCCTATAGTTTGGAAAAATCCTAAAATAAAATTAGCTATAAGAGTACAGAGGAGACAATTATCAATCTGTGAATGCCTTAGGTTTGCTTTTACTGTATGTAGAATTTTTTAAATCATTGTTTATACTAAAATACTTTTCCATGAAAACATTGACCAAATTGTGTAAAAAAAGTCAAGATGAGCTCCTGCTCTTGGGGTTAATGCGAGATTAAATATGTTTATATATTAAAAATATTTAAAGAATAAATAAAAAATTGTGTTAGTGACTAAGTATTTTTTGGGACATTTTGGTGCATCCACATATATTTTCCAGCCCTGCTATTTTAGTATAAATTACTAACCTGACAGAGTCTTTTCTTGTTGAATCCGTCCCAGATATTAACAAAGCCATCAGAACCTCCTGTAGCAAACGTATTATGGCTGAAATAAATACAGAAGTATAAGAATATGTAACAATCAGAGGCAATAGTGGACTTTAAAATAATATATTTAATAGTTCCAGTGCAAGTATACTCACATGTTGTGGAATGCAATAGCATTGACAGGGTATATTAGCTCAATTTCTTTTTCTTTGATGCGATGGCATTTGAAGGCATATTTTCTCTTTTGGACTTCAGGACTGGGATCAAAGTACTCTACGGCAACTCTGCCCTCTATTGAACTTAACACATAACCTGAAACCCCCAAAAAATTTAATATAGCATACTACATGTATATGTAGGTTTCGAGGATACATGTACTGGTATTGCAAAGATCACAGATTTGAGTAGTTGAAACAAGTGTCATTGATGATCAAACTAAGGACCTCTTGCTCGGCATGCAGCACACTAACCAACCAAGCCACACTTGCTCCTTAAAACAAGTGTGTGAGGTCACTGTGGTCAAACTATAGACCTCTTGCTTAGCAGGCAGCACACTAACCATCCGAATTACAGACAACTCGCCTACCCAAACTCGCCTACGCATAAAATAGAGTTGATACGTAGGCGAGTTCGTTGTACTTCAGTGTAACTTACCAAAACTCAAAACTCTCGAAATAAGTGTTGGTTCTTATCTATCTTTACAAAGTTTATTTTAATCAATAATTTTTACATCTCCACCCTTGAAGAAGTTCTCAAGAACGGCTAGAATCGTAGCGATCTAAACCTTCAAGATGACGTAGCACAAGTCCTCTAGTTTTCGTCTTCTTCTTCTGAATTAAACTATCCTAGAATTAACTTTATTGTACTACAAAAATGACATGTGTAATATGTCATTTACAAAAAACACAGTTTACAAAAAAAAACACAGTTTACTAAAAAACAGTCACCTGAATGTGTTTTTCTTATTGCGTCCTTTGTTACGTCTCACTGATTTCGAGACGCTGAACTTTCGCCAACTCAGGAACACATAAAATCTTCAGTTTTAAAAACTGTCTAAACATTTCCTGCTAGCAGAGTCTCCTGTAGAAAATTTTTTTGTAAGGGTAACTCTGCTAGCAGGGAAGTCTAAAGGTATAGCTTAAAGAAGCCTAAATTAATCTGTCTTACTTTCATTCTCTACAGGGAGGTTGAAAGGACACCTCCCCTGCTCTGTCTTACTTCATTCTTCCATACATTGTTACTCTGTCTTCATTCTATACTTTGTTACTTTGAGACTCAGCTGTGAAGTCTTCTATGATGGCTATAAAGTAATCATACCACATCTAAATATCCCGGAAGATGTATGTATCAATACCGTTATCAAAAAGCTTAGCTTGTAATTCTTTCCCATGGGAAGAAGACATGATTCAAAGTACTTTCCAACTACGATTGGCTTAGGTTTGACACGTTCAATCAAACTAATAGACGATAATGTCTGGAAATCTACGACAAAATGGGCGTGCCAGTTCTTTATCTAAACTTGAAAGTCTATCGCTGCAATTTTTATTTTCACTTGCTTACTGTATTTATTTTGATATTTAGAGATGTTACAGTGCGAATCGAAAAACTTTGGGCACCGGAAATATTTCAGAAATCGTGTGTCGTTCGATTCGTTGAGCAATCTGAAGCAATTTTTTAACTGCAAGAAGTTCGACTGATTTGTAGTCAGCAAAAGTTCTTGGAGTTGGAAAGTCGTTTCAGATTGTTCAACGGACAATAAACGATTTCTGAAATATTTCTGGGTGCCCAGGGTTTTTTGATTCTCTGTAAAAAGACATACTCGTAAAAAATAATGGTTCTATGAGTTAAAACTCTTCACTATTCCATACAATTCTTTACTAATTCCCTCGAATTCACTGAGACGTAACGAGGGACGCGGTAAAAAACATCTAGGAGATTTTGATTAGAAAAACACATTAAGGCGACTTGAAACTGTGTTTTTAGTAAACTATGCATCATTATATAAGTTCACTTTATGTTGTAGTACAATGAAGTTAATTGTTAATAATTCTAGGATAGTTTAATTCAGAAGAAGAAGACGAAAACTAGAGGACTTGTGCTACATCATCTTGAAGGTTTAGATCGCTACGATTGTAGCCGTTCTTGAGAACTTTTTCCCGAGTGGAGATGTAAAAAAACATCGATTAAAATAAAGTTTATTAAAGATGTATAAGAACCAACACTTATTTCGAGAGTTTTGAGTTTTGGTAAGTTACGCTGAAGTACAACGAACTCGCCTATGTATCAACTCTATTTTATGCGTAGGCGAGTTTGGGTAGGCGAGTTTGTCCGTAGGCGAGTTGTCTGGATACCAACCATCCAAGCCATGCCTGCTCCTTAAAACAAGTGTGTGAGGTCACTGAAGATCAAACTATGGACCTCTTGCTTAGCAAGCAGCACACTAACCATCCAAGCCACGCCTGCTCCTTTAAAAAACAAGTGTGTGAGGTCACTGAGGATCAAACTATGGATCTCTTGCTCAGCATGCAGCACATTAACCAACCAAGCCACACTTGCTCCTTAAAACAAGTGTGTGAGGTCACTGAGGCCCAGGGGGGGGACTCCGGGGAAAAAGTATCGGGTATGCTCGTCGTATCTCTTAGGGGTAAAAATCAGCGATTTGGTATCTTTTAGGGTCTTAAATTTGAGGTTTAGCAAATCAGCACTTTCTGGTATATTTTAGGGTGTTGAGAAAAGGAACTATCCCATCGCATAATAACGCAATACGTATGCCTGCGTAAACTCGGAATATTACTCAAGGAAAAACATTTCAAAAGCCTTTATTTTTTAATAGTATTATTTTTGTGGTATCTCTTAGGGGTTAAAATTTGCCAAGCCACGCCCTTTTGAAAAAACTTCCGGTATCTTTTAGGGGTATTTTTGGAAATTTCCGACGAGCATACCCGATACTTTTTCCCCGGAGTCCCCCCCCGGGCACTGAGGATCAAACTATAGACCTTTTGCTAGGCTGACAGCACACTAACCCACCTTGTTTGTTTGGAAAACATCTTATACATCTTGTCTGGTACTTTAGACTTGATTCTCTCCTCTGTTGTACATAGCTCTGGAAGCAAACAAATCATTGAAACAAATTCAAGTCACATAATTATGGGCTTAAACTAGTGACCCGACCTGTTAGACTTACAATGGTGAAAGATGAAAGATTAGCAGCATACATGACCCAATCTATTGATTAGTTCTAAGCAAACTTCTTACCATGTTTCTAAGATCCCAGACCATTACTCTTCTTCCAGCCTATTGATATAAACATCAGCATTTAGAAATTTGATAGAAAATGTGAGAAATTGCCAATAGTTATTATGAAATATTTCGACTTACAGTTCCAACTACAAGCCTCTCATCAGCCAGACCCATTGTATACACCTATAAAGACATATTATGTTGTCAATTACTAATTAATCTTAGTATATTTTTAGACTTGAATAGAGTTTTGCTTGCTGTGATTGGTCAAGCAACCAGTGGTCTCCTTTGCAGCCGTTCTTAGTGTCGGTCTCAAAATCCCTCCCCTCTAACGGCTGCTTACTGCAGCCAGACATTCTGTTACGGTAAGGTAAGGTACGGTGCAGCTACAGTACGGCTACAAATCTGCCATACAGTTTCCCACTCATACGAAAACAGCTCTATTCTATGGACACAATGTTCAACTCACATGCTGATTTTTAAAGAGGGAAAAAAACTGGAGAAAACCCCTGTGCATAGCATAGGAGAAAACAACACAGCAAACAAACTCCATTCACATATGGTGTAGACAGGGCTCAAACCAGTGACATGAACCTTTGGAAATAGGATGCATTAGCAGCATACCACACCTATGCTATACCCATACATAACATACCATTTCAGGCTGGGCATATGTCCCAGTACACTGCCTTTGTCTTGGATCCCATAGTTTAATAGATTTGTCCCAACTTCCAGTAATAATCAAATCTGAATAACAAAGTGTGAGTTTATTTGTTATTCATTTATTTAAGCTACAGTAACTTTCTTAAACTTCTTATCATAATCATTTAAAAGATATTGTACGAACTTGTTGTATTATTTTGGTTTTCTTTATGTTGAACACCAAATAGTTTTTTCCATGTTGTAGTTTTTAAGAGGGTCATAAGGTACATACCATATTTACTCAATAAACCACCGTAGCACTGTTTAAATTTTTAGTGATTCAGTTAAGGCGCTTATTCAGGGGCTGTGCTCAAATAAGCACAGCCCCTGAATAAGTGCCTCATTTATTACAATTATTACAATTATTGTAGATAATTATTATTACTTTATTATTCTATCATATGGAATACAGCATTGTCTTACTACTTACTGAGTTGTTGACAATATTCTATGCAACGTATAGTGTCTTCATGCATGCCAACAATTTGTTCTTGTGAAGTATTAAAATCATACCTTTAAAAAGATAATTTCACATCAGACAAATATGCAAAGTCTAGAGTGATTTTTCATGAATATAAATAACAAATACAGGGGTTTCAATAATATTTGAAGTAGACGGATGGGATTCAAATGTAGGCATCTGTTTCCAATAATTTTACTTCTTATTTATTGAGACTGATTCATAAAAATTTTATGAATTTAGCCAGAGGCATAAAGTTAAGTACCCAGCGATCGAATAACCAGCGATCGGCCTCTTATTGAAACCCCTGAAATATATTGGATGCTTCTTCTAGCTAAGGGTGGCATTATGCTGATAATTTGTCCCCATTTGTTGCATTATGCTGGGAAGTACTGGTAGAGTAGCAGTGCATGAGAGCAACCACCTCTCACCAATGAGACCCAGGTTCAAGTCCCACTGAGCTCAGTATTGTGTGAGTAGAGTTGCTTATTGGTTCTCTCCTGTGCTTTTAGGGTGCTTTGAATCAGAATTTAGTGTATTAGATTGTGCAGAGGGAGGGAGAACCAGAAGAAAAACTCTTGAATCAAGGGAGAGACCTAACAATCTCTACTTGCACGTGATGATGTGTCCAGGAATTGAACCCTAGACCCCAGAGTTGAGAACACTACTACTGCTATGCATGGTTCATACAACTTTAAAAGTATAAAATATATTTGTATATAAAATTATAAGGTATAAAAATTCAAGGAAAAATCAAATTCAAGGACTTTTCAAGACAAATGGTGAAATTCAAGGACTTTTCAAGGCTGTATGAACCATATGGCTATGGTACCCTTGTATCTGTACCCATGGCAATAACTTACGACTTTAGTGTCTTATCCATTCCTCCACTGTAACAATGCACGCCATCTTGGAAGCAGCAGTCTAGCACGGCATTGGCATGGCTATACTTAAATCGCATGGAGTTGTTTTGTACATCATATAACCGGACACTCTAAAAAAATACAAAAACCAGAGTTCAAAGTTGGGAACACACTCTTCATCGATGCAGTTACAATGTACTGAATTATTTGGGTTTGTGACTTCAGATCCACGATGCTGGATGACATTAACAAATGATTTGGTATAGTGATACTTTATGTGACCTAAAGCTTTGTCATTCATTCATGTGCCAACCAGAGATGGATTGGCTGGTAAAACAGGGCAACTCGTGAAGAGCTTAATCCATTAGCGATACATGTTTACTAACAATAGCATTGTGATGTTATGTTCATATGCCAATCATTTTCACAATTGTGAAAATGGTTGGCATAATCACCGATGGGAATATGATTAAGGGGAGGGGAGGAGGATAGGAGAGCCAAATAATTTATGACTTATATGAATATAAGCTTAGTAAATAAGACTTAATATAGAAATAATACATAGTATAGAAAACAATAATGATAAATGTCTCCACTTTTTATTAATTCTCTCATAACCAAATTATCACTTTTATAACAAAATATTATAAAGAAAAGAGAGGAAAACTGTTCCCTGTCAGTTTTCGAATAATAAAAGCTGAACTTCGACTGAGATTTTTTCAACAAAAACGCGGGACCGAAACGTTCTAAATTCTGTTCAAAACTAACAAAAATCTCGACTTACCGAATCCCAAGATGACACAAGTAAGAAGTTCAGCGAAGATGGGCTAAATTTAACAGCAGAAATCCCATCATCTGGAGGTTGGTTTAACTTGAATTCGTTGGGTCCTTCCGCCATTTTGAAAATTAGAAAATGTGCGCGCTTACGCTCGCTAAGGATTGTGGGGAACCACAGGAATCCCGTTCAGTTTTTTTTTAGGTTTGGGTTTTCTTTCTTGTTTGGCCATGTGAGTAGAGTTTGTTAGGTCTTTCCTTTGATTCTCTGGTTTTCCTCCCTATGCAAACCCAACAGTTTAAATGAAAATTCGCCCAGAGGTTGTTTCAGGGTTTTATCTGTGAGTTAGCCATGCCCTGACTTCGATCAGCCCAGAGGCTGTTTCAGGGTTCGATAAAAATTTTAAGATTTTATAAGGTTTTAATCTTATCTAGATTTCATAAGCTCATGGGATTCAAATCCACTACACAAAGAGAAAATTTATACCAAAGTAGTCCTATATGTTTCCCAAATTGCCCAAATTCATCCACAGGAGCTCATAGTGAGGCGTCGCATGGACTAGCTGGTCCCCAGACCGCACATACAGTTTTAATATAACTTGCACTGTCTACTCCGTATCAGCGACTTGAAGTGGATGATATTGTAGTCTTGTAATGTATATATTCCGATTATAAGCATCTCCTCGGTTATAAGCCCCCCCCCCTCCGCCCCCGCCCCCCCGTCTGCATGCTAACAGAAATTTCCTACCGGTCAAGTCACAAGTCCCCTTCAAAATAATAGACTACCACCGTACATCCCTATAGGACATTGACAATCCGCTCAGATTATAATGTTTGTTTTGAGCACATTCTAGTTTCAAAGCTCTTACTGTTATAGTAGCATGAAAGCTGTTGTTCTATCGAAATGCATGCAAGGCCACGATTAAACCCTTTTTGGATAGAACGGATTCCAGACGCTCTTTTCTTTCCCTGTTATAAGCCCCACAGCTTCCCATTTGCACAATTGCAGTCCTCCAAAAACCCTCAGGATTCTCACGATGAAAGGAGACCCTTATACGGAATCGTGATATCTGCATACAGATGAGCACTCCCAGTTTCTGGTCTCAAGCTGCGCAAAATTGATTGCAGTTTGCGAGGAGTGAGATTTTCTTGCAGGAAGTACTTTTCATCTGAAAGAAACGTCAATATTGCATCAGCTATCCAAATACGAGCAGCCTTCTGTGCCAAGATGTCGTCATCGCGAAGAAGATCGTAGTTCTCGATAAAAAACGAGAAAAAACTTTCGGCTTCAAAACTCTTTTTCAACAACTGAAATATTTCTTTCAACCTGTGTATGACATCATTCTCCAGCCATAAATTGTCCTCCGGAACTCTTGCCACTTCATGGAGAAAAGCAGTCTTGAGAAGATAGGTATGAATGTAATTTTCAATCGACCCATACTCCTCGATACCTTGAGGTATTCTACCAGTTTGTTCCAGTAGAATCTTCCCCAATATAAAGACATTTTTCTTGCAATTGGGCAATCTTTGAAGGATTTGTGTTTCGATTTGAGAAGTCGAGATGCGCCATAAAATGTGTTCAGAGGATTTTTCTGTCGGCTTTGGAATCAAATAAAAAGATTTTGCCTTTTCGACGTTATCGGAATGTTCTCCTACAGTTCCTATCATATCTAAGAGTTTTTGAGCCTGGGGTGTTAACTGTACTAAGTCAATCTTGGAACAAACGAAGGGCAGTGTTGGAACAAGATCTACAGTTATCTGCATGCCACTGTACAAACCATCTCTCCACTCAAAATGCAACATACACCCAGGTTTATTCTCGCGCACTATTCGATATTTAGCAATTTCTAGGCTGAATTCTTCGAGATAAAATCGTATTTGTGGCGGCACTTTAATCTTTTTTAGCAGGAACACATCTTCAATGTGGCTTAAGAGACACGCTTTGATTTTCTGTGGGAAAAGGTACTTGCCATCCTTCAGCAGATCATCCATCTTCATACCGCGCGCCCTCCGTTCTTTTTTCAATTTAACTTGATAGTACCCTGCAGGATCGTCAGCAGAGCGGGAGAACTCAAACTCTTCCGCTAAATTCGGCAAGAAAAACATAAAATCAAACTCATCAGGGCTTCCAACTTTGCACCCTTCTGCATTACTGCCGGACAAAGTCACGTGACTCACAAACCGTGGGTCCAGCTCCCCCACGGCTTTCAACAAATCCCTGATAAATGTTGTTACAGTACGAGTAATGTTTTGTGCCTCAGATGGAAGGATGCCAACACCATCTGTTTCCAAAACGGATTGCAAATAACTTGGTAAGGACTCCAAGTCAGGGTTCTTTTCGATTGCTCCTTCTTTCATTTCTTCTTTATTGGCGGCTCTAGGAATTTCAAATTCTCCAAGAAGCTTTGCAACATCTACAAATCCTCTTCGGCAGCTAATATCAGAAGCAGTTTCTCCGTTCAGTGTAATTCCAAGATTGGTTCCTGCTTCCAGAAGAACTGAGGTAACTTTTTCATGGCCATTAAACGCAGCCAAATGCAAAGGGGTTGCACCAAAATTGTCTTTAGTATCAATTTTCGTTTCGTTCTGCTTGCATAGAAGCGCAACGATGTCGTCGTGACCTTTCACTGCAGCAAGATGCAGAGGACTGGCTCCATTACAATCAACTGCGTTCACATTAGCACCGTTATTCAAAAGGAAGAGAGTCTTATCAAGATGGTTTAATTCGGCAGCAAAATGCAAAGCTGTTTCTCCATATATGGTTGTTATATTAACCGAAGCACCAAAATGAACCAATGACATCACAGAATCGTGGGTTCCTTGTATTGTTGCTGAAAGTAGAGGAGTCAAACCATCATGTGATTTGGCCTCTAAGGACGCTCCATTTTGAATCAGCACTTTCATAATCTCATCATCCTGACTGGATGCTGCGTGATGTAGTGGAGATATTTGAGCAGCATCTTTGACGTTGACGTCGGCGCCAAGCTCAATTAACAGTTCTGTTACTTCAAGCTTCCGATTCAAAACAGAGGAATATATTGGAGTTTGTAGTCCAGGATAGTTAAGGCAGTTGACAGATACACCCGACTTGACTAACAGACGTACAATGCTTGGACTACTTCCTGAAACAGCGCTATGAAGAGCTGTTTCTTGTTGCCCAATATCATCTGGAGAGGTGGATAACTTGGTTGGATCATGGCCGCGTTGTAAAAACAATTCCAGTAGATCTTGTTCTCCAAAACTTGCAGCATTATGAAGAGGAAAATAACCTAATTCATCTGGAATGTGCTCATTGGCTTCAAATGACAAAAGGATTTTGACGATTTGAAGGTTATTTTGATCGCCACGAATAGCTTGATAAAGTGGATATGCATCTTCAAGAACACCGTCAACTTTTGCACCCGCTTTCAGAAGAGCAATAACGGAATCACATTGTCCTGATACGATAGACGAGGCAAGAGGCGTGTGCGAGGGGTCTTTTAGGAAAGAATCAACTTTTGAACCATGCTTTATCAACAAATCTATCATATCCACATTTCCATTTCTTGCAGCTACATGAAGAGGACTAAGACCATCCTTATCAAACACATTGATCTTTACTCCTTGGATAATCAAGCAGTTCACTACGTCTGTTCGTTGGTTGCTCACAGCTTCTTGTAACACAGACGCACCACTAGGGTCTTCAGATACGCTGTCAATATTTGCTCCATGTTCTAAAAGGGCTCTTACGACATCTAGGTGGCCTCTACGACAAGCCACATGCAAAGCCGTACACCAGGACCCAAATTTACCCAACATAGAGGGCCTCGGTACATCATTAATAGCACCACCCTCTAGTAACGCCGCAACAGTTTCAAGATGCCCTTCATGTGACGCCACATGCAAGGGTGTCTGTACATAATTTGAAGGAATACTATTAGCATCAGCACCTTTTGCTAAAAGTGCTCGTACGATCTTAACATAGTTTTTTCCTGCTGCTAAATGAAGTGCAGTCTCCTTTGCTATAGTTTCTCCTACTCGAGTGTTGACATTTGCTCCTATATCTAGAAGAAGGTCGACTACTTTCCCGTGCCCAAAGAGAGTAGCACAATGCAAGGGATTCATTCCGTAAAGTCTCGTTTCACCATGATTTATATCTTCTAATTTGGGAGCAAGTTTCATAACATCGTCTTCCTCGCCAGTTATGCAAGCGCATACAAGATCATTGCTACAGTTACTGGAGAGATACTCTGAAATCTTCTTTTCTAACCGCTTAGTGCGGCCCAGGTATTTGAGTGATAAATCTGGTGGTGTTTCTCTCCGTTGACTTTCCATCGTCTGAAACAAATTAAGGCAATTAACTCTCTTTACAAACTTTCTGACAGGAGATAGGGTACATAAAAATTGTGGAATGAATCCATGGCAACTTCCTTATTATGTAGAGAGTCCTTCGGGTTTTTTTAAATCAAAATTAGTCGTCTACGTTCATTGGGTAAATCACTATTTATCTTCATTAAACAATTTTTTTTAATATTTGATATTTTAAATATTTTTTTGTTATTAATTTCATTATTTCTTCTATATTTACTATACAAAGTATCTAGAGAATCTTAGAAAGTTTAGTAGGTTAAAATCCCAATATTTTGTTTCCTAAATTAAACTCTTCTACTGATCTCCCTCCTGTAAAAGTCTAATCTTTGTTTGCTGGTACCCGTAAAGTGTTTTGGATATACTAACCACAGGAAGCCCAACCGTTGTTATTGTCTGCATATCCAAGTGACTTCTTATAAACCAAAATTTGATCAACAAAAAGTCTCATATGGGTTTAAAATCCCAAAAAATGAACAAATAGTATTACTTAGACACCTACCTGTATTATAGTTCTTAATTTGGGTCTTCTACTTGGCTAAAAATCTCCAGCATTGCCGTTCAGACGTACATCAAAGTAGCTCACGATGCATACAGAAGTACTGTAGTACCATAGCAGAATAAAGGATAATAATTCTCGTCAAATATACATACGCTAGGACTCAAATAGCTTTAAATTCGTCACAACCACAATGCTTTTGAAAATGTGCTAAGTTTTTTGCTTTGGTTGAATAGATAAAATGCAGTATAATGAGAAAGGGTTTCCGGCCATCTTGATGACGCAGGGTCTTCTGGTCTTGCTAGATGAGTTGGTTGCTATGGATACGGATGGATTCATACGTTTCCGGTTCAAGCAGGCCTCCTACACCACAGGTAACCCAGGCTGTCCACTTTTATAAGAGAATGTATGTAGTAAATATATTTTGAAACTCGTGAATAAAAACGATATCAAGCTCATCTCTATATAATTGTTTTTGCAGAAATTTTGCAAACCGCTGTATATAAAGATATCATCTTAAAGCGCGTTTACACTGACGATTTTAGATGCGATTTTTGCGATTTTTTCAAAAATGGTAAAGCATCAACCTGTCAGTAGAGTTTTATTCTGAGTTTTATTCAAGATTACCTGGATCAATTTCTCTTTAGAAGAATAAGACAAAATCTATTATATTTTCAAAAATCGCCACAGAAAGTGCAGCAAAAATCGCCGCAAATATCGTCGCTTTATTTATTTGAACTTATTTTCTTATATAGTATTTATGTAGAATTAAAATATTTTAAAGTAAGTCATCCTCTTCCTTGATTAGTCTTGCTTTGCAAAACAGTATCAAAAGTATAGAATGTTGAATTAGATTAAAACTGAAAAATGAGAGCTATTTTTCATAAAAAAATAGTTTACATGAAGAATATAAACTTTGTACAGATATTTGCAGACAAGTCCGTGACTAATATTTCATTCATCAATAAATTCTTTGACATTTAATAGAAAATATAACATAAAGGAAACGTAATTCTTTATCTTATATTTTCTATTTTTAAATCAATAAATTTTCTTGTCATTGAAGACCCCTTGTACTAGTTCCCCACCTGGGGGTCAAAACAATGGAAAATATTTACTTCACAAAAGATTTCAATCCTCAAGAGAAGGCGGTTCTTTTGTTTTGACCCCCGGCTGGAAACTATAGTTCAATAGATCTATAGACCCCTTGCAGCACGTCAGAATGCAGCTCAATTTGGAGGACAAAACGATAGGTTCCAATTCTCAGGAGATTGAAACTCTTTTGTTTTGTCCTCAGTCCAGATTGAGCTGCTTTGACGTCACGTGAAAGGGCTGGTCTATTCTGTCATGTTGCCTGTGACTGGATCACAGCAACATTTAATAGAAAATA
Organism: Anthopleura sola; assembly: GCA_023349425.1. NCBI lineage: Eukaryota > Metazoa > Cnidaria > Anthozoa > Actiniaria > Actiniidae > Anthopleura > Anthopleura sola. The sequence continues at coordinate 2,784,242 of JALHLI010000010.1, forward strand.
GGGAAACCTAGTTCCTTAATTTCCCTTGTATTTTCTATTCCTAAATCAATAAATTTTCATCTCATTATTCTGTCATGTTGCTGTGACTGGCTCATAATGTCGACTCAGCATATTTTTCTGGTCTTCGTTGTACATATAACGTTCTAGTAAAGGTACAAATACCAAGTATGCTAAACCCACGCCTAGTACTATCGCCACAAACAGCCATAAGTTGTATGTCATGGCCACAAGCATGAGGAAATAAAACAGGGTATTTTGTACCATGGAAAGGACTGTAGCTTTAGCAAGGAATCCAAATCTGCGAGAATAAAAGTAAAACTATTATACTTTACTTCGATATTTCTTGTATCACGACCCTTCGTTTTTCGAAGTTCAGTTCTCAATTTTTCGGTCCTGTCAATCATGCAAGGGGGCGGGGTTTATTATGCAAATGATCCCTGATACTGTTTGAACGTGTATCCAACTGAATGAACATCGGATTTGTCTCAAATGGAGTTAAAATGGTCCCGCAAGTTATCCAGTATTGGCGACAAGACGACAGTGTGTTTTGACATCGATCATCGCTAAATTAGCTAGTATTTTGGTTACCTTTCGTTAGCAGTAATAGCATTTCTGTTGGTCTGTGAAAGGTTGTAGGTTCTGTAAGTGTTGTAGTATTTGAGACATTCACCGAGGATCGCTAAGGCAAACACAGCGACAAAGGAGCCTGTTAGTCCTGAAACAGAGCGAATTTTGTATCAGTAAGAAACGTGACAGAAAATTCGGAGACATATAACGTACAGTACCAGGTATAATTTTCGCAACAGTAAGCGTAACGCGTAACGCCACGGCATGGAATTGACGACTTCAGCTAGAGCCGATTTCGTATGAATGACGATGGAAGTGGCTGTGTAGTTCTGAGTAGTTAAAGTTGAATTTGCAGTGTCAACGAGAGCGTGCACTGGGTTGCCTGTCGGACAACTAACTATGCAATAGCTTCCAAAAAAAGATTTGTGTTTTGGAAAATAGATTAGTAGTATAATAAAGACGCTACTTTCTCAGAGAGTTTAAAGTAATATATGATGTTCCCGCTAACAAACAACGTTGCATTACGCGTGTTAAGGAGGCTCCCTAGAGTTTACTCTTCCTCCACCAAGAGTCACAAAAACTACTCGCATTTTGTCCAGAATTATCAATCATTTCAAACCTGTAGCAACAGAAGCAGCAGCAAATAAAGCTCCGTGAAATCTACCCTTCTGTTTAGTGATTTTTATACGACTTTGACAAACTTGCACGTTCAAAACGGTTCATTTAATATATTCAGAATGCAATGAGCATGCTTGCGCATGCGCAAGTACTAAACTTGAAGAATTTTTATTTTGCGTACGTTAATTTTCAAAATGAAATTAACTCAAAAGTACATGGTGAAATGTTCCCAAACGTATACAGTTTTTTCACAATGTTATAAAAAGGCAACTGACAAAATGCTACTGAAATCCTGACATCAGATTTTTTTTTAATCCAGGAAAATCGAAATTTCTCAATATCTCACGTTCTGATGTCAAGATTTTTTTAAGCCGCAGTTATATTATAAAAAACCCAACGGAGTTTTATATTATATATTTAGAAGAATATTGACCGTGGAAAATTCGAGTTATTATTTTTTTAATGTTAAAAATAGGCCTTTTTACGACAGATGCAGCGTTGCTATGGTAACATGGTACGTGATCATTACTACCACAAACAAATCCTAAACTCATAATCTTTAATATGGTTGGTCTATCAGGCATCGATATGCAGATATGCTTTTGCTATAAAAGGATTTCTCTTATAGCTCCAAATACCTGTAAACTTTAGGGAGCCTCCTTAAGTTACTCCTCATCTTGACCTTAGGGCATGGCGGCGCGACAGCTGACTGCTGACGAAATATCTAAGCCTTAATTCTTTATCCTTATTTAGATGGGAAGAACAGCTGATTTTTCTTCAAAACTGGTATTCATTTTATTATTCGATAACTTTCTAAACTTTTCTTTCAATCGTTGGCTTATTTTCTTTAAGAAAACCGACTGTCTTTAAAGACAGTTATTTAAGCAGATTTAAGTCATCCGAGTCGTGAAGACAGAAGTTTATTTAAATCCAATTAATGATTTATATAGCGCCCCTCTATGCTTCTTGAGTACATTTAAGGAGTTCAATAATCTCCATTGATTGATACATATATGCTTGAACGAGAATTGATAAATAAGATGGCTTAAAACGCTCTGGTCTTCGATTCGAAGCCGTATTTTCTCAGTTAATAGCTTTTCTGGCCTTCAAATCTTCCAGCATAGAATAATCATATACTATAAAGTATGAGTAGTATTTTTAAATTTTCCATTTTGTCGCGGAGGAAAAAAAACCAAGCACATTTTTAGACTGGTTAGCCACAGGCAACCCAGTACAAGAAATTCAATCCGGCAAAACTTTTCAACACGAACTGATGGCGCCATATCATTTTAATACCTTCTTTTCCTGTTTTCTTGGCATTATTGAATGTCAGAAAGCCGAAGTATAATGCTTGACAACTGTCTTTGGTCAGAGGTCAAGTTTTAAATAAAAGAAATTTGAAAAGACTATGGTGCATGTTTATTCGGGTAAAAAGAAAAAGATTTGCATAGAAAATTATTATAAACATTGCATACTTTTAGTGTAATACACTCTAAGTTTTCAAGGAGAATAAGTTCTATTTTACTTCAGCATAGACCTCTTTAGCTTCGTATACAAATTGCGCATGCCCATTTCAGACAACATGTCATTCCCTTGATAAATGTTCTGTTATTAAAATATTTACACTGAAAGAACTCCAAAGAGTGGCATGACATAGTCTGAAATGAGCCTAACAAACAAGGCAAACAAAGAGGTCTATTGACATTTAGGTATGAAAAATCATTTCGGCTCTTTTGTAGGCACAGCGAGCCGATCGAAACCGTAGAAAAAATTTAGTTTAAAAATTACTTAAACTCGTTCATGCGAACTCACGCATAATTACGTACAGAAAACAATAGAATCGACTTGATGTTGCAATACTTTCTTTACCATTATGCCAACATTTGTGTACGCCAGGCTTAGCTAGGAGGCTCATAACCAACCTTACACAGACTTTGCCTTTTATTTGCCTTATAAATATATCTCGTGCTCGCTACTCATTCTAAAAATAGCTGAAGTTACAAAAATTAAAGTTTTGATCAAGATTATTATTTCGTGACGAGTTTATTACAGTAACAACAGGCAAATATTCTAAGCAAGAAATGACTCTGAAAAATTCGTCAAAGTCAAAGTATTAACGCACTGAATAAAAGAAAGAAAGCGGAATATATTCAGCTTTATTGGTTACAGCAAACTCTCGGATAATCATGATGTTTAATAAATAGTCTGTAAGATAATGAAACTGCAACTTACCTGTATCGGATAAGATTCTCCATGGCTCTATTAAGACTTGGAAGTTTCTCGTGTCGGAAAAACCCGCCATAGTCAAGTTAACTCAGTGATACGATTTTTTTTCCTTTCGATATACTTCGTGTTCAGTTCAGTGAATCACAGCTTGAAATAACAATAAACTGTACATAAGTCAAGGAAAACAAAGTTCAATATACCGTTACTTTTGCTTTAATAAGGGAGGGGTGGGTTAGTAAGCGTATCTGTTCAGTCCGTTTGTGGTCGATGTGTGTGTGGTCGGATCAGGGCACTACATGGTCGGTTCAACTCCAACGACAAACTAAGATATCTAGAACCTCTACTAAGCGGCCACCCTCGGCGTGGTCAAGCGGCCGCTAAATAGAGGTTGGTCGCTTAATATTATAAACCCTTACGAAGAAAAAACTGGGTCGAGTTGGCATTGCAATGTATTGTGGGACTGTTCTAGGAGACATAGTTTTAAGAAGGCGTCTACTTCGTCCCCTAAAACAGTCCCACAATGCAATGCAATATAAACTCGACCCTAAATTTTCCCTTACCTTGGCTGATAGGTTTGATTGAAGTCCAAAAACTCTCTTTTGGACTTTGACTTTATCTTCAACCGTTGGAAGGGGGAATCTTACAAATAGCTAGGAAGGCTTAGGCTGGCCTTTCATGGTACCGCACGAATTCTTAACTACTAAAAAATTTGACCACTCGAGTTTGTACCATTCACACGGAACGGCTGACTCTTTTTCTTGCACGGCTAGCTAGGAGATTGAATTTATTTCCGGATTGCATAGCTTCGTTTAAACGGAATGCCTAAACTCACAACTTTTTTCTTGAACGGTTAAGAATTCGTAAGGTGCCATGTAAGGTCAGCCTTACTTCAAAGTGATAATTATCCAGCTGATAGGCAAACGTTTCATTATATTTACAGCTGTTGGAACATTCCAATTGTTCTTTGACCTCCGATCTGCAACCTAGAATTTTTGATTCCCAAAAACTAACTCTTCCCGCGTACTAGCTCCCTATTACTCGATGAACGCGGAACGCCCACAAAACGAGGGTACTGTAGCGTGGAGTAATCTTGCTCGCCAAAGTATAAAAAAATACTTTGAAGGAACTCTTACTTTCATAACGGCTCGGATATTACAGTACTTACACTTTGAATTTTTCCTTGTACTTCTTCCGGGCTTGCGAGTAACTGGAATATGTTGTTTTATAGACCACAGAACTCAAAATATGGAATTATTTCAGGAGATTTTGTCCAGTGTACGTGTAGTTTGGATAATAAGAACTGTAAAGAGTCCAAAATGATCATTATACCATAAGCTTGTCTGCAACCTTTCATTGCTAAAATGAAATCATAAATTAAGGAATCCGTAACCTTGACGACCATTCTATTGTTTCCGCCTCGGACGTCACTGATAGCGTCTACGAATGTGTCTTTTTTAAATACTAGACATTATAAGTAACAGGCCCAAATACTTGGACTTATTGGGTTTCTATTTTACAATCAAAACTTCCAAATATTTGTACGATAGCTAGTTGTACATGATTGAAGTGTTGATGTTCGATTGAGTGTGCCATTTCAAGACCGGTCACCGATAAATTATTAGTGTCACAATAAAATATAATGGACTCAATTTGTCGGAGAAAATGTCAATCTTATGGCGCATAACAACGAGAAAAACCAGTTAATATGAAGACCTTTTGTTAACTTTCAGTTATGCGTTTGTTTTAGTTATTCATCTTTTCTTTTGTTAGCTAAAATATAACATTTTTTTCTTACCTGGAAAGTCTTACTTCGTTGGGATAACCAGCGAGGATTGTCTTGTGCAAATTATAGAAGTTAAAAGGTTATTTTTCGGCTCTTTCGAAGGACGATTTGGTTGTTCAAGATTGGTCTGTTGACCGTGGCAGTGTGCGTATTCTTGCCGAACTTTTAGTCTTTTTACTTCAATGTTGAAACAGAGAACCCTTTTGTTTGTCCAGGGTGAAAAAGTTTTTTTTATGATAAACAACTTTGATTTTCAGTTTGCACAGCTCAAGTGAGGCTTTAGGATTATACATGTATATATTGATAGAATGATATCGTAAGGATTAACGCGGATATAATGGATCTCAGTTGACAGAATAAAGGTTGAGGAAAAAATATTCACGAAACCAAAGGTTCTATTTCTGAAGTTTCTTGCACATAAAGATGTTAAAACAAATAAACGGAGTTCTAATTGTTGCATTTCACGAGGTTTTTTATCCACTGAATTCAAGTGGAATTCAGCAATGTTGTTGACGGCTGTTCTGCCTTAAGCTTGTTATCATAGAAGATACGCTTTCAGTAAGAACGCAAGCATAAATGAATGAAAGGAATAAAGAAGAAGAAAATGGGAAACATTGAAATAAGAAGAAAAATTAATTCAGTTATTTTGACCTCTTGTGAGATTGTCCGCTTTTTTCTCGTTTTTCTTATTGAACGAAAGAACCAAGAAAAATGATAAAAAAGATAAAGAAAGAAAATGAAGAAAGAAAGAAAGAAAGAAAGAAAGAAAGAAAGAAAGAAAGTAAGAAAGAAAGAAAGAAAGAAAGAAAGAAAGAAAGAAAGAAAGAAAGAAAGAAAGTAAGAAAGAAAGAAAGAAAGAAGGAAGAACGGAAGAAAGAAAGGAAAGAAGGAAGGAAGGAAGGAAGGAAGGAAGGAAGGAAGGAAGGAAGGAAGGAAGGAAGGAAGGAAGGAAGGAAGGAAGGAAGGAAGGAAGGAAGGAAGGAAGGAAGGAAGGAAGGAAGGAAGGAAGGAAGGAAGGAAGGAAGGAAGGAACTTTTTTCTTTCAGCGATAAAAAAACAAAGATTATGTGTAACTACACTGGGGTGAATCTACATCTAGGATTTTGCGTAGGGGGGGGGGGGGGTCACAAAATCAAGAAGATGCACCTTTTGCTATACTAACCAACTAATTCCAAGCTAGAAAGGGGTTCTAAGGCACCCTGTGACCACCCCCTCAATCCACCACTGCTACATCAAGAATAAAATTGAATTGAATTGCTTGCCGAATTGTTTCTTGAACTAGTATTAAAAAAATCTATGCCTTTCATCATTTTTTCATTTTAGGCTCTAACATTATTTTTTTACCATGAAATGAATAATCTTTTTGTTTGCAGGGATTCTATTTTTAATCAGAAAATATGAAAATATTTAAACCACTAAAAATATTTGATCAGATTATTATAATCATAGAGTTCTAATATTCTAAGATACATTATGCTTGTGATTTTTTCAGGTCGATATATTCATCCCTTCTGGGGGATTTCATCATTGATTGTAGATATTTTTTTTCAATTCCTCTACTTTGGAATATTTCTTTCTTTTTTCTAGCTTGCATGATTTCAGAGCATTTGCTATTCCCTTGAGTATTATTTTCAGTATTTGCCAGTATCACTTAAGATGATATGTTAACAACTATTCATTATTGGGTAGCTATAGAGATGTATGAGAAAATCGAAAAAAAAACCACCATATTTTATAACCATCTCAAACACATCCCCACCCCACCCCAAAGAGAACAGCAAAAAATTTCAGGTAAGTCCTATTTTCTCTCCCATCTCCACCCAGTAAACTAAGAAATATCGAACAACCTCTAAAAATGATAAAACAACAGATAATCTTATTCTCACTAGACTTGAAATGGAAAATCATGGAAATAACCTACGTCTGAGATATGGTTTGCTTGTAAAACACATAGTTTCATTGAGAAGCTTTTGTATCTTTTCGTGACACTTAAAATTTGCGATTTTTTTTAAATCAAGAAAATCACAACATTAAGTGTCGCTACGATTTCATGTAATAAGGTTAATGTGATGAATAATAGGTACCGCATAAACTGTTGCCACAATCCTCACAAGGTAGCAAGATTATCACTGAATGCTCCATAGGATCTTGTTTTGTTTCTTCTTTGAACAGGAGTTGGCTGAAAATGTGGCTCCGAGAACCAGTAGCCAAAGCCATAGCCAATGACAAGGGCTAAAAATAGCCACGTGTTGAATGTCATAGCAACAAGCATCAGTACATATCCATATACTATGTTGAGGGCAAAAAAGAATGTTTTTATCAAATTCTTTTTGAGATCAAATCTGCGGAGATAGAAATTTAAGAATTATCATTTATAGAAAGTAGACAGAAGTTAGACTAGATCTTCTTATGGCAGCCAATAATCTCAAATTCTATTGTTTTAGCAAGACATTATGGGATGCTAAGGGGGAATTGTTGAAATTAATTAATAGTGTCTTTTTTATATCATTTAACGTTATCCACTGAGAAGAACATCTCAAAAACCAATTGAATTTGCTGGTAATTGGCTCAATATGTAAGACACCAAAGCACAAAATCATTTGAGAAATCAATCCCTCTACTCTATGCTTTATAAATATTTCTACGTTTGATCCCTCAGCATCCCATAATTCAAGATGGCTGCCATATATACTGGTAAAAGGTCTATTACTGCTGATTAAATCATGATGTATGCATTTAATGATGTTGTTGCATAATTATGATGATGATGATGACGACATGTCCGTGGTAAACTGCAAGCAGTCTCTCTATTTCCCTGGGTCACTACTGTCTGGTCATTTAGATCACTGGTCATTTTGGTTAGTTAAGCCAAGCAGGATTGGCTACAAGTTTAATATTCCTAGGGGAGGGGGCTCATGAGGAGTTAGAGATGTTCCCTACTCCCAACGCCCCTCCCCCTGGGATATTACTTGCTCGGCCATATTGAACAAGCCAATACAAACAGTGACCAAGGGAATACATCAACTGCTGGCAGTCTATGTGAGTGGTGTAGTCAGTTGTATTCCCTATCATAGTTGATGGTAGCCAAGAAGATGCAGATAGTGAGCAAATAATAACAATATAATGAAAATGGTGCTGATGCAGGGACATAGCGAGTTCTCAATCATAGAGGACAATGTACCATTTTCCTGCCACATGTACAGAAATCCCTCATGATTTAAAGAAATTTTGGAACCAAGATACAAACTCTTGGCATGGCAGTTGCCCCCTCACTATGCTCCGGTGCTGATGATGACAATGGTGATGATGATGATACTGGTAATGGTGATGACAGTCATCATCATATTTACCAATATCATCATCATCACCATCACCATCATCATCACCATCATTGCCAACACCCATTGCATCATCATTCTTAGTCATCACTTAACCATCATCATCAAATTCCAATTGGAATGCAGTGGAGGAATAGCCACTTGGAGGATTCCACTGTCAATTCTAATTTATTTTCATTTCTTTATTTATCATTACCATCATCACTATCATTATCGCTACCATTATCATTTTAAACATTCAGGTAATGATTGGCTTATTACCTTGGTAGATGAGACAGAGCACCATTTGTTGTCCTATCACCAATGAGAGCCTGGTCTTCCTCAGATGACTCAGGGTTGCTATAGCGACTGTTCACATAAGCTTTTAGAATTTCAAAAATCACAGAAAGTACGAACACTATCACCACAGACAAAACCAAACCTGCAGAACAGCAATAAAATAATATTTGTAATTCCTTAACAGAGAAATGTATTTTTGACAAAAGTGGATAGTATTTAGATTATTGGGAAGCATGGTTGGAGAGCAGAGAGAGCACTCGCCTCTCATTAATGTGATCCGGGAATCAGCATTGTAATGAGTAGATTTGTTTGTTGAGAGATGATAACTAGCGGTAAGCTAGTGTGGGCTGCGTCGGCGTTTCTAATGAAACAGTTGAGTTTTACTCCGACAAAGGACTAGCGTCCGAAACGTCAGTAAGTGACCTCTCTTATTTTTTACGGTGTAAAATTTAAATTTTTATCACAAAAGATTTGTTTACAAAATTTATTGTTGGTTCTCTCCTGTGTATCGAGGGTTTTTCTCTGGGTTCTCTGGTTTTTCTCCCTCCCCAAAATCTAACTTCTAAATTCTAAATAACAATTATTAGAAGACGAACTCGAGATTTCTATCGGCTAATAATTGACGAGGGGCTCAAAGCCGATAGAAATCGAGAGTGAGTCTTCTAATTGTTTTAGTAAAAATCTCAACTAAACTATACTAAACTAAACTTCACAAAAGCGCGAAGGAAAAGCCGCCATTTTTTCAAAACAAGTCCGGCTTTCTCTACCCACTATCTATCAGCTGATAGATAGTGAGTACCTTAGCCAATCAGAATGCAGGATTTGCAATAGTATAGTAGTAGAATTTTACTAATTCGATTCAGAAGGGCCTAGATGAAAGTTATTCTGTGTAACTCTAGTAACCCAACCAAATTGCATATTTTTTTCCCAGTTTTGTTAATTCTTTATATTCTTCAGCAGTAGTCAATGTGAGAAGTTTTTTTGAAAGAAAATGTACTTTGAGCAAGATACTCTGATCAGCAATGAAGGAAGTGGCCGGTATATGTACATTTGATATATTTCATTGACCTAAAGAAGCTTCCATCTCTCAGCCAATCAAATCACTGGAAATCCATTGACGTCAAACAAGTTATTGGAAGAGGCATGAGAGGGAATGTTCATTGGATAAGATTATACGAGAGAGATTAGTATTAATATTAATATCAATTTTATGTTACCTGTTACTGATGTAATTTTCCATCCTTTAAAAAGAACGTAGACTCCTTCAAAATGAGTTGAGAAGTACATTTCCATTTTTCAGGCAAATTTTCTTAATTACTGTATAACAGTTAAGTTTCAAATCTGCAAGACATAAAAGTAAGGGGCTTGGTAATTGACAACTATGTACAACAAACAACAATTATTTTTATTAATTAGGTTATAAATATTTAGAGAGCAATTAAGTTTTATTATTAAAAAAAACTTGTCTACATTCTCTAAATCACCAATCATTGAGTACTGGAGCAAATCTCGAGAACCAGGGTAATATCGTCAAACCTGTGCTTAAATGCTCGAACGATGTGGTCTAATCCCAAGAAAAATTGAACAAATCAATGGAACACATGATGAATATGTGCTTGAATCGTGGGCTCATACTATTATTGTGCTTGACTCATGAGATACAATCTAGATCTGTCAATCATTAACTTTCAAGTTGTCATGATTTAGAACTCCGAACCAATCAAAACTCATTCAAGTGAACTAGCATTTATTGAGGCCACTGACGTTACAATCCTAGCAGTCCTTCGTGGTCGTAAAAAACTGTGAAATCGGGATTTCTCCTGGTATACATATATATATATATATATATATATATATATATACTTACATGTATACATATGCCGGTACTCCAATCTAGTATGTGCCTCCTAGGGTTTCGGCCTCCAGGCAATGAATGTTATCAGGGGTCATCATCAATTTAAAAAAAACGTTTTCCAGTACCATTTTAAAAATAAATTATTGATTAAATAATACTTACCTTTACACAAGAGAATATGTTATCATGTTAGTTTGGGAATGCAAAGGCTTCGACAAGTGTTAGCAAATTTTCACCAAAGTCTTCGTAAAATGTTTGTAAATTTAACTCACGAAGTACAGAGACATTAAGGAAGCCTTTCAAAGGTTATTTCTTAAGGTGTGATACCTTATAAATTCTGTAAAACGCATTTCCTGCCTTCGTAATTCTGACTGTCATATGACTATCTCTTGACTACGAGAACTACCAGGCGTTACTCGATACAACAGGGATCCCACATATAGAAAATTTTCACCAGGAAAAAACTTGAAAATTTCATGATTATATCTCATTAATATTTTTTTTTTGTTTAAGAAGACAAACTGAAATGAAATTTAGATACTCAAACATAAACATAATAGCTAGAAATCGAAATGAATAGTTCTTTTTTTAATCTTTATTTTGTTTACTAATGTTTTAATAGGAAGCCATCTCATACAATATTAATTAAGGAGCATTCATTTTGGGGGGGGGGGGGGGGGGGGGCGGAAGAATTAGAGGAACCAAATAGAAAAAAAAAATGCTAGCCCCCATGGTAAGGAATTGAATATTTCGATAACCCCCCCACTTCCAAATATAAAAATTTTCTAGGCCCCCCCACCCCCCCAGAAAAACACTGTATTTTTATTCATGACCCCCCTGGTTCAACGTTTAAAAAAATGTGACCCCCCCTTTTATCTAGTATTTTTTTAATGACCCCCCCCTAATTCCTACGCCCCCCCCCCCCCCCCCCCCCCCCCCGCCCTCCTAAAAAATGAATGCTCCCTTATGGTTTTCAACTGGGTGCTAAGAAGTTATTTTATATCACTATATCATAATTTTTATTTTTTATATATTTTAACAGTGTTCTAAAATGGATATTTGTCTATTCCTGTTCCAAAATGCTATTTATTCTGCAAATTTGTTTACTCGATTTACTCGATTGAGCACCCTCCCTCGTGTAATCTCATCCAATCAACATGCCTCTTATGCCTCTTCTTGTTTGACGTCAATGGATTTCCAGGGATTTGATTGGCTGAGAGATGGAAGCTTCTTTATATTAGGTCAATGAAATATATCAAATGTACATACCACTTCCTTCATTGCTGATCAGAGTATCTTGCTCAAAGTACATTTTCTTGTTTTGAAATTACAAATAAGATCGTTCAAGATGATGTCCATGAATAATATGACGAAAAAGAACGACTCTATGGGGATGAACATGAATGGCATGGACGGAATGATGATGAAAGTAAGTATGTGTACTCACCACAACCACCAGTCATAACATCTAAAGACTCATGTGATGTGATACCTTAAAAAATAAAAAATAAGGCTAAAAAGTTGCGTCATTGTTTTAGATTTTTGCCTTGAACGTTTTAAAGACTTCTTACTTGAAATTTAATTATAGACGTGTATCATCTTGAGTTCATTTTTCGCGTCGCTTGTCGTATTTTGTTTGCTTTTTTTGCTTGGATATTTGCTAAGAATACTTACTTTATGAGCTTACAGGATCTCTGTTGAGTAACATTCATGAATTATTTAAAAAAGACAATGTCGTTTTTGAAGCAATTCTTAATAATTTAAAGACAGATCTATTCTTTTTTCATTCACAGGTTTTGTAGTACACTTAAGGTGAATTTAACTTTAATATAAAAATGATTTCTATTCATGTTCTTTAAGATTTAGGTTTTAAAATGGGAGAATTTAACTCATCTATAACTTAAATGCATGACCAAAGAACAAAATAAAGCATTATTTTATATCTAAAAATATTTTTTATACTGAGTAACAACTTTAAGATTTGTTTATGGAAACTGAACTCTGTTAAAAGTCTTATCTATGATTTTACCATTGTCTCAGCATTTACCCCCTTATTATATTACCAACATAGCTTGAACGCTATTACCACACTGTGTTAATGATTGTTAACCTGTTTCTAAGGTCCCAGCAGATATCTTAGCAACAAATCTATAAATCAGACTGTATATCTACAATATTTATTCCTTTATCGTCAGTTTAAGTTTGTAAATCTTAACAATTCATTTCCCAATATAAATCCCATTTTGAAAAAAGGCCTTCCAAATTTTTTTCTGAAATAATTATCTTGTAATAACAATTTTTAAATGAATATATACAGTAGATTATGAGAATCTGTTGAATTTCCAACAAATGGATAGTTATAAGTCTCAGCTGAGTCTGACCCAATTATCATCGCGATCTCGTACTCACTCTGCAGCTTGAATCTCTACAAAAGTTAGAATTCATTTATAATTTTTATCTTTGTTAAAAGTCTCATAATATCTTTTCTACCTTTCATTTTCCCCATCCCACATATTCAATATTCACTTGTCTTTATCAATCCTTTCTTTTCATTGTTCTATCTTTTTGTGATATTTTTCTGTCCATTAAATATCTTAAATGTCCTTTTGTTTAAGTTGTATTTTACATTTTTATTTTATTCAACTTCACACCTATTGTTTTAGTATACAATTCAACATCTTTTCTTTTCACACAGTATGTATGAAGAATGAACTCCTATTTATTTACTCAGTTGGACTAACAATCCTTTCAAAACGAATCCTTCCTAAATACACAACTTCAAGTCCTTTTACTTGTTGGTACACAAAGAAAAGAGTTTGAAACATCCAGTTAAGGTTAAAATAGCCCATTAACAGCAATTCTGTTACCATAGCAACATCTCTTAGTCGTCCAAAAAAGCCATTGTAAAGTTTATATATAGCAATACTCAAACTTGTTAATAATGTTGATATAATAATTATTATTCTATATACATGATGACTAGCATAAATTATTGTTAAATTTTAAGTACTGATGGCAAATTTTAAATTAAAGTTGAAAACATTTATATAGTTTTTAAAAATATGCACAAATACCTGCTATTTTAATTTGGTTTCTTTGACATCCAATGTCTAGACAATTTGGTTTTTTTTACTTTCATTAATCTTGCGAAAATACCCAGACAATAGGAAGTGCTCCGTTGACTATATTTTTTCTAATATTCACTTGCTTCTCATGTTAAAAAGTATAAGACAAGGAATTCAGATTATATTTTAACTTGAATGTGTTTGTATATGCAGATATTTTAAGGGTTGTTTAACTTTTTTTACCATTGGTTTGTAAGTGGGACTCTTTCAACATAACCAGATGTTTTTGGTACTGTTTGTTTTGGTAATATATATCTGGATGGTGTTGATTTTCTTAACACTTGAAGATGTTTTTTAATATCTTTTTTATTTCCCAGCTTTTTTGTAAAAAAAAGTTGTGAATTAAAAGAGCTTGTAACAAAGACTTCTCATTCAATCAATCATTTGTTGATTCATGCATAGATTCATATTTAACCCATCAGTCCATCAATCTATGCTTGACCCCTACCTGTCTGTCTGTCCATCCATCTGCCCACCCACCTAACTTTATCCATCCAGCTGCGTGACTCTGAATTAAGGTTCTAACCATTAGTACTTGTGCCAAGGATTTCCCCTTACCTACATGTCTGAGGACCATTAAGCAAGGTTCATGCACCTCATTGAAAACTCCTCAAATTTGCAATTCATTTTACAGAGCACTTGAAAAGCCCTTGAAAAAGAATATGCTTAGAATGGTCCTTGAATATTCATTATTGATATTATCATTTTGTTTCAGATGTACTTTCATGTAGGTGCCGAGGTAACAATCCTTTTTAAGGGATGGTCAGTGGACACAACTGGAGGTGGGTTTTTTACAAAGTACAGCAGTGTCTGTGATGGTTGGATGGTTTGGACAAAACATTGATTTTTGTAGAGGCAAACAATTGTGGTAATAAATACACTGGTTCTAATGATGATGTGAAGCTGATGGTGTGTACAGTATCTACGGACAATGATTAATGATGATGGGGATGATGTCATCATTATGCATAGTAATGATAATGATGATATTGATGATGATCAGGATGTTGTGACCATGGTGATGATGATGATGTGTTGACCACAATGATGGAGAGGGTTACTGAGATGATGATGATGATGATGATGATTACAGAGGGTGCCTTATGGAGATAATGATGATAATAATATATGACCCTGTGATGATGATGATGATGATGTGGTGAACATCAGGTGATGGAGGGTTACTGAGATGATGATGTCGTGATGATGATGATTACAGAGGGTACCTTACAGAGATAATGATGATGAAAATGATGTCATGACTGAAGGTGTTTATATATACATATATGGTGGTGACACTGTGATGATGATGATGATGATGTGGTGAACATCAGGTGATGGTGACGATGATTACAGAGTGTACCTTATGGAGATTAATGATGACAATGTGCCGAGTCCAAGTCCAAGTCCATGACTGAAGATAACGATGTTGACCATGCATCATGATGAGGATGACAGATATAGTAATTGCAATGATGACACATGCCTGATGATCATTTATCTTATATTTCTCAGGTCTTATTGGATCGTGTATTGCTGTGTTCGTCCTTGCTGCACTATATGAAGGTTTGAAAGTGTCCAGAGAATTACTGAAGCAGAGATATGGCTATGTTGTCAGTATTGATTTGGACAAAAATGTTTACCAACACAATGGAAGAGGGGGGTCAGTCACAGTGACCGAAACAAAAGCTGAAATTCCAAGGTAATTAACATAGCAGTATTTTAAAAGTTATAGTCCATTGAGTAGGTTCGAAGAAGTCTAACTATCAAAGTGTATATATAAGTGGGTATAGGATCAATCGATTGGCCGGAAACAAAGGGGTAAGGGTTAGCCCTGTTTGTATTATCTCAAAAACAAAAGTTTTCTTTCACTACAGCATTTATTCCTTCAGACATCAATTGTGAGTAGAGTTTGTTTGATGTGGTGTTCTCTCACTTTCCATGAGGGTTTTTCTCCAGGTTCCAGGGACTTCATTAGAAGCCAGCCACTGGTGAACTCCAGCGACTGGTGAACTCCAGTGTCTACTTGCCTATCCGAGTCCTGAGCCTACTTTTGCCATTGTACATCCCAATATTCCTCAAGTGTGATGACGTTTTATATCTAACATTCCAGAATCCCTTTCGGTAGCTTTTTTTGTTGTGCTGATTTTCACTATTGTCTTGGTATTTCTCGAAGGAGTTTTAACTTTGAAAAGGATTGTGGTAGTTTAGGTATGAAACATCATGAGGTTACAGATCTATTGTACCTGTTAATGAAAGATTTTTTTCCTTTTTTTCTGCCTACTTAAAATTCTCCCATTTTCCTCCCTCCACAAAAACAATCTTGTGAGATGTAAAAATAGAAAAAGAAAATAAATAAGCTACTAGGCTAAACTTACTTTAATAATAAGCCATTCCAAGCTGGGTCAAGTTGGCAGTGCAGCTAAGCACATTGTAGGGACTGTTTTAGGAGACACCATCTTGGAAATACATCCCCTAAAACAGTCCCACAATGCACTGCAATGCCAACTCCACCCAGTTTTTTCTCCACCACACAACGTCTAATAACATTTTTTTTAAAGAATTTTTCTAAAGATGTGATATGCCATAATTTGGTCTTTCAGGTCAAAGTTGTGTAATGTACACCATATAATTCAGAGTTTACTTCACATGGTCCAAGTCACCCTCAGTTACTTTCTGATGTTGATCTTCATGACATACAACGTCTGGCTGTGTATTGCTGTTGTGCTGGGTGCTGGCTGCGGATACTTTTTGTTTGGTTGGAAAATTACAAAAGTTGTGGATGTCAATGAACACTGTCATTAATCATGTTAGATTTCAGATGAGTTGTTTGAGAATTTCTAAGATTGAGAAGATTTTTGACTTTTTCTCAATTTTTCTCAAATAGCGTGTCTATATTTCTTACTATTTATAGAAACTATAATACATCCTGTTGTAGTTTTGTATACAGCTATTTAAAAAAAAGTTGGTGAAGACTTTTTGCGTGAGCAATGTGAGATTATGCAAATCTGGGAAAAGTCAGAACAATTAATATAGAATTGTCCCAAACTTTATTTGTCTGCACATTTTTCCAGCATTTTTTCTTCTGTGTGGACATTATTCACCCATGATCCAGCACAATAAATTTCAAGCTTGGTAAGCAACATGCAACAAAACCTTCACCAACCTATTTTGAAAGAGCTGTATATTAATTGAGACTAATTAAGGTTTTAGATAATTGTTATACTTAGGCACCGTCAATAACATGTCCACTCATAGATATGATAGAAGTATATTTTTCCAGTACCTGCGTAACACAGGCATCCCATAGGTCAAACATGCATAATGAATGCATATTTGATCAAGTCAAATCAAATCAATTTTAAGGGGTTAGTTTTGCAACTAAAAAATATAACTGTTAATATAATATTGTTCTAGCATGTATCCTACAGCTAGATTGTAAAGAAAACATACTGCCTCTAAGAGAAGAGAAAATTGAGTTTAATAATTACATGAAAAAAAGAGTTAATAATTTTTGTTAACTCTTTTTTTTTTTTCATGTAATTAATTTACTAATTATTAGTTTAATGCTTTTTAAGAAACTATTTTTAATTTTTCAATGTTGCAAAATATTACAAGGAATAATACCTTTGCCTTTTTAAAGGTGGATGCTCTGATGCAAATCCTAGAGAAACCAAAGAAACTATTCTTATATACTTAAATTGCAGGGGAAAAGTCAATTCTCTTTTTTACTGATATTTTTTGCACATGAAAGAATAGTGATTTTAGTTCACCCATGAAACAAAAATTACTCATTAAATATGAGTAATATAATCTAATCGAGTAATATATTAAACAATTTATTATTGGATGAGGTTGAGCATGATATCATAAATTATCAAGACCAAGGCCATGTTATCTGCTGAAGCTGTAGGCCGAGGTGGATAAAACAGCCTTGGTATTGATTATTTACGATATCATATGAAAACCGAATTCAATAATTGTTTTATTAGACATTTTACATACTAAGAATAAAGATTTAATTCTGCTCTCGAAAAAATAGCAAATGTACATATTTCCATTTCCATTGTGACCTTGAGTGAACTTGACAGATAAATCTATTATTTGTATTATCTACAGATAATACATTTATCATGTTGAGTTCAAACTATATCAGGGATTGGCTGAGGGCTCTCGGCCAATCAGAAGTGAGATAATCAGTAAAATGTATGATGTCAAAATTAGACCCAAAAGAAAACAATGAATAAGATCTTCTTACCTCTATTAGTCTACCAGGGAGGTGGGAGGAGCATACTAACTATTTCACAGGTTAACGAAGTAAAACCATTCACTTCTGGTAAAACCACTCTATAAAAACACAAATCTATTGTTTTCCATCAAAGCAAAGTTCTTTTAATTACGAGCTTAAAACAACCGTGGTAATCAATGAAATAGGCTTTCAAATATATACTAAGACATTAATATATATATATATGATGGGGTGGATGAGTGAGAACAGAGAACAGAGTTCAGTGGCGGATCCAGAGGGGGTTCCATGGTTCCACGGAACCCCTCTTTGAGCATCAGACCTTTTGAAAAAAATAATGAGAATGCGTCCTGCAATGAAGTTTTACGTAAGAGTTGTTGAAAGAGTGAAGACGAAATGGAACCCCCTTTGTAAAATTCTGGATCCACCACTGGAGTTTCCAGATTTGAAAAGTCCCCACATTTTGTAAAAGTCAGTAAAAATGAAAAAAATTCTTTCCCCTATTTTCTCATCCATCTCATTCATACATAAATACAGAATAAATACATCAAACTAATAAGCAATAATTATAAGTGACAAAAACCTTATTTTTGAAAGAATATCACACATTAAGGGTATTTTTAAATAAAGTTGGCAAGCTAAATATAAACCTTTCGAAAGATTAATTAGACGTCGAAAACTTTCCCGACTACTAAAAAATCATTTGATTTATCGCAAAGGAAGCTGTAGTCTCCCCGGCAGCCGTCTTCAGCGTCGTCACGCAACGCTAAAAACGGCTGCTGGGCCGGGGAGACTAAGCAGGATGTGGATACCAGCGACACAAGAGAAAACGCTTGCGCATGCGTGCTTCAGCAATTGGTTCCGACTCCTTTAGTTATCGTTGCTATGTCCCACAAGCATAACAAATTAGCTAGAATATATCACAATTTTTAAAAAAACTCCGATTGCAGGAAACCGATTCTGAATTGTTTTACTTGTTTACTCTCGTGTGAAAATAAAATAAAATTGCCTCGTATTCCTTGTAGTACTCTTTAAAAGAAAATACTGTGTAGTTGTTTGTGCGGCAAGATCAATGGGAAAACTGCTGCAACGGTGATTGGTTCTCTATCGTCTGAGAACCATGAATTCAAGAGCGTTTTAGTAAGAAAAGGAATGTTCTGTTTCTCTGAATATACAAAAAAAAAAAAAAAGAAATAACTAACACGGTTTACCCCTTGTGTCGTCGACAGCATTCAGCATACCACATACCACTGGAGGGCCTTATTTAGCGTACCATCATTAAGAAATGCGAGCCACGGCAAAACTGAGTCACTGGCAAATCTAAATAGTCAAAATGGATACCTTGGGGTTTGGGTAGATGCTTTTAATCATCTATCTGCAGCATTAGAACCTGTGGCCACATTCTAATAATAAGCAGAAGATTCATCATTCGTACGATAACATTCATTACGAGTTTTAAAATGACTAAAATGAACATTGGAATATTGAATATATAATGAAAATTGTTCTTGATAAGAAAAGTACAATTAGAATATAGTATATTTTACTTACGGGTTTTAAAATGACTAAAATGAACATTGGAATATTGAATAAATAATGAAAATTGTTCTTGATAAGAAAAATACAATTAGAATATAGAATATCTTACGAAATATCGTCCCATTTTTTTCATCACGTGAGTAGAAGAAATCTTGATAAGAAAAATACAATTAGAATATAGTATATTTTACTTACGGGTTTTAAAACGACTAAAATGAACCGCATTGGAATATTGAATAAATAATGAAAATTGTTCTTGACAAGAAAAATACAATTAGAATATAGAATATTTTACGAAATATCGTCCCACTTTTTTCATCACGTGAGTAGAAGAAATCTTGACGCATGTATTAATAGTCCTCTTCATAGTTCCCTGTGCCATCTTAATGAAAGGTAGCTCGCGTGCCTTTGCATCGAAGCGAAATTACCTTGGAATGATAGAGACTTTTTTAACAACTTGTCTCTATCATTGCAAGGTCAAAATAATATCGCTTCGATGCAAAGACACGGCTACCTTTCAAGATGGCGCGGGGAACTGTGAAGTGACTATTGCTTTTGCAGTTGGCTATTATCACCACACTGTTGACAGTGTCGATCGCATAGCCGGCCATCAGAAAAATGCCTTAAGTAAGGTCTGCGTTGTCCTTGTCCATCAGAAGAGGGATGATCTTGTGAAACGAGTCTTTGGTCGTTAGTAGACCATGATGGGCCATCAAAAGTCCTTCGTCCCTGTCGTCGCGGATCCATCAACGAGTGGCTTGATACAGCTTTCTGTGGTGCCGAATCAGCCAGTAAGCACAAGTTATCTGAATTCCTATATTTCATAAAAGGTCCAAAAATCTCGGCATTTCGCTTCTCGTACCACCGACTTAATTCTAACAAGGACATCTCGCTAAACTGTTTCGTCTTAACTCCTTCGCTTGGCAAACTATTGTCACTCATGTCGTCTCACCTTCGAAGGAATGTGACTATGAATCGTTTTAAGAGCAAGTGTGGTAGCTTTGGTAAGTGTTGGGTATTTATAACAGGAATGACCACTCACGTGATCAACTCCACCCCAAGTAATTAACCATCCTGCAAAACCAATCAGTGAGAAATGGAAAAACTAATCATGTGTGGTAATAACTTTGATTAATGTCTTTTCTCACACGATGCCGCCACATTCTAGCACGAGCTAAATACTAAAATATATCATTTAAATGAATACTTTCGTACTATAACCTTGTTATACGGGAATGTGAAAGCAGTGGCAGTTCCGATGGTTCAATTTTATTTCAATTTTGATAGAATCTCTATTCCTATGAACGATCCTCTTTTGTCGGCAAGTATTGCTCACGTGCCGTTCTACTTACCGACGACTGAATTTTCTTACAGAAGCGAGTTACCACCCGTTGCTTCGACCGTAAGAGCTGCCAATCTTAATGGAAAATAGGGCCCTGCCCTAATCATTAATTAACCTCACCGCAAGAGGCTAATTATTTTGTAATAGCCGATACGACTCAGTTGTTCACTTTTGGCGGGATTTCCCAATCCCAATATCAGCACGTGCCAGGCTCATGCCTCTTTTTCGTACTCAGATTCTTACGTAACTGAGTTGTCACGTGATTCCCTTGCGACAGATTTGATTGGTAGATGCATCAGTTTTAGCAGGCTTTGAACTAAGCGCTTTCGAAAGTTATTGCTTATAATTTTTGTTTGTTTGTTGAAAGTTAGCCTGTTTGTTTGGTAGTTTTTTGTTCCTCCACCTTTTAATTAATTATTTCTTTTCTTGCAAACTCGGTAATTTCGAGTTGCTAGTGGAATTAATGGTAATTAAACTGAGTGGAGTGCAATTTGGTCTGAAATCAAACGAGTGATTACAAAATTGCACGACCGCATAGTGGGAGTGCAATTTGTTAATCACGAGTTTGATTTCAGACCGAAACTGCACGACACGAAGTTCAATTACCACTTAATTATATCCATTTTGAAATCACTACTGTAGGAATTTAAAATTTAAATCTATTTTTTCAATTTCATCCATTTTCACCTAGAACATCTCCTTCAGAATTTTTTTCTCATGCTTTGAATTGGCTTTTGTTTTCTGTGATCTGATTGGTCAAATTTTAGGTTTTCTCCTATTTTATTGGCTCTTCAAAATGGTGCGATTCGTGAATAAAACGCACTGCTGAGAGCCAATCAGATTGCAGAATTTGCTAGTAATTTCAAAATGAATATAATTATATTTTTTTAACTCGGATGCCGCCAGTCAAAAATATAACAGGCACTGACTGATTAGTTTTGGTTGACGGCAGCGAAAAAAGCAAATTTCATCGTACAGCTCGAAGCTACCGAGTTCGCATATTTATGAAAATAGCAGTAATGGAGCGGCCATCATTTTATTACGAGGCAGGAGGGCTCGTACACAAGATGGAAAATCGTTAATGTTTGCATTAATCAGACGTAATTTAAAAGAGGGGATCACTGATTTTAAGTAAATCTATACAAGAATTTAAAACAAGAATAAATATTGAAAGACTATGCTTCATGAAGGCGAGGGTCAGGCAATTTTGATATGACATTTCTCGTTTTCTTGGAGAGAAGGAGGCTGGTAATTTTCAGAGATTTTTTTAGGTTTACAGTAATAATGAATTATTTTACAGGCTGTTTAATCAATTTCATTTATTTCTAGATCTAGATTTAAAATTATAGTAATATATATTTTACTTTTTAACCATTTTCCCCAACTACATATTTTTAAAATGCTTATGACACATCTGACAATATTCTCAGTATAGATTCTACATGAAGTGAGCTGTTCGATGACCCAAAAAATCATATAGTTTGAGTGATACATATTGAAAGTTATATTGGTTTTTCTTGTTGTATGCTAATGAATGTGATGTCAGGGGAGTCATTTATGTTTATTTGTTGTTCCTTGTAATTTGAAACGCTGGCTACTTTGCGGAAACTTAAATTAGCAATATTTTTTATAAAAGCCATGGATGAAACCAAATTTTATTCATAGTCTTTACCAGTTAGGTTTTGTATATTAAGGACGTTCGTGGACAAAAGCGTTAATAACGTTTCCCATGTTTTTTTCTTCTTCAAACTTCACATGGTGAAATAAGACCATCATCGAAGTTATAGCCATTAGCATATGTCCAGAATAAACCCCCGGGGGGTACTTCGGGTCGTTTCATACGGGGATGCTCAGCCCGCACTCTCGACCCCTTACTTTTTTCTATACCAAATTTCAGCAAAAAAGTATCCCTTTTATATACCTTTTTGCCTGAAAAGGTACCCCTTTCATATACCTTTGAAGAAAATCTACCCCTTTTTATACCAAAGCTCACAAATTTCCACCCCTTTTCTATACCCGAGGCCTTTAAAAAGTACCCCTTTCGGGCAGAGCATCCCTGTATAGCCCATTATAGGGAGTACCCCGGAATAAACCTTTATAACTTCAAGACGCATCACCCAATTTGGTGGTCAGCTCAGATCATGAATAATGTATGCTGATAATATTGTCAGATTTAAAAAAAACGTATTCAGTATTCAGTATTCAGTATTCAGTATTCAGTATTCAGTATTCAGTATTCAGTATTCAGTATTCAGTATTCAGTATTCAGTATTCAGTATTCAGTATTCAGTATTCAGTATTCAGTATTCAGTATTCAGTATTCAGTATTCAGTATTCAGTATTCAGTATTCAGTATTTATGTACATATGTGTAAAAATAGTAAGATGTGTTATAAGATTTTGTATAAAAATAATCACACTAATCACAGTTTGAAATCAGTAAAACTTCATATAAACATTTCAAATCACTACTCAATTGATATTAGAATATATAACTTTACGCTAACCTTAAGTGTTTCTCTTATTGCATAATTGTTACCTGTGTTGAACATGGCATGGCCTGGAACTTTTCATGTGCCCATTCTCCGCAATCACTCATTAAAAGGTCGCCCAAGGGACTTTCCAAGCGAGCGTAATCTACCATTAATCAAATCCCAGTCAAGATATGTCCCCTGTAAATGTCGATTGCCTGTCCCAGTGGGGGTGTACTCACTCCGACCATGAAGCACTCTACTGTTATTGAACGTTACCATCTCGCCTGGCTGTAGCTTGTGATCAATCCTGTTTTCAGAATCTCTCATCATTTGTCCCAACATCATGTAGCCCCTGTACACTTCACAGACTTTTTCTGGTGGGCTACTGAGGTAGTAGTCACGCACATGGTTGTTGTAGGTGAAACGTCGTATGTTCTTGTTATAATCCATTCTAGGAAATAAAGGGCTTGTTACAGAACTAGCATACAAGGGAAGAAATAATTGAAATAGATTGAAATGAATGAATTAATCAAGGGAATAAATGAGTGGATGAATGCATGAATGATCCATGAGGGACAAAAGGATGAATGAATCAATGAATGAATGGATAGATGGGTGGACAGATGGGAGAAGGACCGATGGAATAAGTGGGATGGATGGAATGGGATGGTAAGATGAATGGATGGATGGAAGAAAGGATGGGTGCATGAATAGAGGGAAGAATTGATTGATGGATAAATGGATGGATGGGAGGAAGGAAGGAAGGAAAGAAAGAAGGATGGATGGACAGAAAAAGGAAGGATGCATAAATGGATGGATGAATGGGAGAAAGGATGGCTGGATGGATGGCTGGATGGATGGGAGGAAAGATGGATGCATGCATGAATGTACTGGATTGAATGGAATAGATAAATGAATATAAATGAACTAAAGAGTGTAAATAAAAATCAATGAACAGCCTCATTCACATTACTGTCTGGTATTCTCAAGCAATGACTTCACGTCTAACTTTACAAATACATACTCGATCACAGGCCAGGTGTTCTTAAGGTGAAAGTCCCCAAAAACATCTTTACCAATATCCACATAAGGAATAGGTGTCTTCGACAGGAGATCAAACAGTTCAGGCTCCTTGTTCTTAAAGTCTTGTGCAATCTTAAAGCCATCGACAAATTGGTTTGATCCACCTTCTGTGGGGGTTTGTTCTAAGCAATGCAGAAACTGGACCTAGAAAAATGAAGTGACATCATTTTAATCTTCTTGTTTGTCTTTTGAAGCTGAGAACCACTTTACATATGGATGTAGCAGCAGGGGGTTAGGGGCCTATATCCCCAATACTTTTTCACAAAGATTTTTCAAATTTCAAATCTTTTCAAATTTTTGCCCATACAGATTATCACTTATATAATTATATAATATTATGATATACCGATAAAATAGAAAACATGGACACGTGCTGTGTGCAGTTATAAAGCATGAGAGATCTAGAAGTGTTAGGAGAAGCATGTTGCCTAGCTGAGTGCCTCTCAACACTCCTCAAATGTTCTGCCAATTCCCTAGTGCTTTATAACTGTACACAGCACAATTGCTGTGGCGGCGTTCTTGCAAGTAGGTGTATCTACTAATTATTATTACTCACTTTTGTTCTTTCTTTTCTGTTCTTTTCTTTTCTTTCTTTTCTTTTATCTTATTTTCTTATTTTTTTCTTTTTTTTCTTTTCTTTTTACTTCTTTCCAATTTATTATAATATATTTCAAATTTTTATATAGTGTACAGTTTATTTAATAATAGTATATTGTAGCTGAAAAGCCTTTTCCAAGGAGCACAATAAAGTTGTATGTATGTATGTATGTATGTAATTGCAACAATAAGAATTTTTTATTACTTTTTTTATAAAATACAAATTAGAGAAGCTGTTATTTTGGACACAAATGACAAAATAGAAAGTGCACAGGTGTTCTGTGTGCTCGCATAATGCACACATTCCCAACCAATCACATGTGAGATTTATAACAATTATTTTATGATACTTATAGAGGCTTTTCACCATCATGTGAAGGCAGCTACGACAGGAGGCAGAAACAATAGAGTCATTCCCCCTGGGAAACTGTAAATCTCATGTAAATCATATTGGACCAGATTCAATTGTTCCTGCCTCCTGTCATGGCTGCCATCACGTGATGGTGCAAAGCCTCTATTGAAGCAATTATTAGTAAATAAACTATTATATCATGTTATATATGAAATCCCACTCACCCCTGGGTAGTACTCGGCTTGTGGAATATCACAGTGAAGAGGAAGGTTGGCTGTTGTGTAAGCCAAGTTGTTTGCATCAAACTTTGCATGTACATCAAAATTGAATCTGAAAGAAAGATTAAGTAATGGTTCTAGTAAGAACTAGGCAGGAAAACGGCAATGGAATGCAGAATGGTGCTAATTGTGTATTGTCTAATCCATCCATCTCATTGGTTAAAACATGAAAATCTCCCATAATTTCAAAACTAAGCGGATTTTTTAATATTTTATTTGAGATCTGATTCCCTTTCCATCTAAGATTTCCTGAGCCTTTATATATCAACATTTCTATGTGGGGAACATATCGAATTATAAACGTCTTTTGGCTATTGTTTTGAGCGCTTATGATTGGACAAGATCTTTTAGTACAAAAGAAACTTTGTTCCAAAACAGAGTTTTTCCACATTTTATTTTTAAAATGTGTTACCTATAGGCTGATATACTTTCAGTCTGAAAACTAAGACATTCTTATGTGGGGAAGTTGCTATTGCTGCAGAACAATAGAGAGTTGCCTACCTCTTACGCGCATTGTTACTTAATCAATAGACCTATTTAGCTTCATATGCAAATCAACCATTCCAGACCACATGACATTCCCTTGAGAAGTGTTCTCTTATTAAAATATTTACACATGAAAGAATCAACTCACAAGAGTGGCATCACATATGGTTTGAAATGAGCACAGCAAACAAATTTATCAAATTTGATTCAACTCCCAAACAAACCGTGGTTCCAGAGGTGGTACTTTTTCCACTGAACCCCATTGTCATATTGGAATTTACATGTAGAAGATGATATTTACTGAGGGAGGAATATTAACAATGGTTCCAAACTGATCGATGAGGTCTATATCTTATATTTACTGCATGCTCATTGTTTTGCATTTACTCAAGTGATTTTGTAAAAGTTCTTTTTGGAAAATAATTTTTGTGCTAAATCACATGCATCTCATTAAGCCAGGGTTTCTGCTAACGACAACAACATCCAAATTGTTTCTAAGGCTGAAATACTGCACTCTCCTAGATAGTCTATTTAATATATCGACTTGCCTCGCACATGGTCACTAGTTTGTGAGTGTCCGTGTCACAGATAAGAATACATTCGCTCATTTAATATATATATATATATATTATCTTACATTCATTTATATGTCTGTCCTCAAGGAAAGTGCCTAGCATGGGACTTAGAGTCCCGTTCGCGCTTTTCCTATTGGGTAGTTTTATTTATCTACTTTTCCTTAAACAATTTTCATGTATCATATTAACAGCTATTGCCCAATAAAATTGTAAAAATAAAATAAAATAAAATTTCATTGGCTCCTTATAAATAAGACTGACTTGAGGGTTAACAAATCCCCCCAACACACCCCCCCCCCCCCCCTCCCCATAAATAATGAGTATACATAGTTTCTAATAAAGAAATATATATTTAAATTACCCATAATGTGTAGATTTGAGGTAACCAACCCTATGAGCAAGAACCAGGCATGCTATTGGATCTGTGTTCTTAGGTACATTCTCTACTAACGCAATCCCAACATTGTGCAACGTGAACAACCAGTTATAAAGAGCTTCGTCTTGTTTCAAGATGTCTTCGTAGTTGAATCTTGGAACTTTATCTTGCATTTGCTCTCTTCCCCAGAGAGACACACTTTCGCAAGCAATTTGCTTGGTTTCATCTCGTTCTTCCTTCTCTTTAAGCTTGTTTTGGTGAAGCCAGCTTGAATCAAACTCGCTGACATGATTATCTGGCCAGTTTATTTGTACTTTTTGAGCATCTTCTGAGAAGTTTACACTTTTGGCTTTGATTTCGAGGTCAATTTGTCCAACTGTGTCGAGTTTTCTTTGCAAAGACTTCGCGTCTACACACTTGGGACAGTTACAGATATCTCTGAGGTAGATGTATGGAAAGCGGCTGACAGATTGGTCGTCCCAGTGAACATGAAGCATAGATTCTTTTTGGTGTACTGTTGTGACTAAAGACTTGGGGTCTTCGACACCAACATTAGTGAAGGCACTAAGCAACCTGGAGTGCTTTACAAGCCGACTAGCCCGTGCTAAAAAACTTATTCGGCTTACTAACATCTTTTCTTACCCTCAGTACCATGCAAATAAGGATAATATTGTAATACGAGCCCTTAAAACTCGAAAACTCGTCCTAAAACAATACGACTGTTCTTTTTACCCTGGATGCCCCGGATTGACGTCATATGATATGCTGACACAGGGAGCCCAAACATTAAAAACAAAGAAATCAATCTTTTGTCAGAGATCCTTTTTTTATGGACTTCTGCTTTGGTATATATGTAGTTTTAGTCTTTTCTAGTCTAGTCCTAGTTTATTCTATCCAAGTCTAATTAGTAGCCAGAAAAAATTACATATTTTATTCAAAAATTCACATACAAATATTTTGCAAAATTTAGCCAGCATTGCTTAGCGGTCTGCGGTTGTTCTGAGGCTAGATGGCGAAAATGAACCTACCACGACCCCAACATTTAAAGAGGGTCCTGAAGGGGTAAAATAGAAGCTGGGATTCGCCTTCTTTGGTCTTGGAAAATGGGATTTCATGCACTGGGACTGGGATTTCATAAAAATCTCTAACTCTAAATATAACTCGGACTGAGATTTGGCACGACTGGGACTGGGACTGGGACTGGGACACATTTTGGGCTGGGAAATGGGATAAGAACCCCCTACAGGGACCCTCTTAAAAATACCACGGGTTTTCTGGATAATATTATCAGAGTTAATAGAGTTAACTCTGATATTACTAGCTGGTAATATACCAGGCCCCATATTACTACATTTTTTCCTTGGGCCTTTTAGTTTTAGAGCAAAATTAAGTTAGCCGTTAGTAGCACTGAACTATGTACAAAACTCTTGCGCATTCAGCTTGGCCGTAATGTTTCCCATTTTAGACCACGTGTGATTCTCTGGCCAATTAAAATAGAGCTGTTAAGTTGTGACGTATTTCCAGGTCCAAAACTCATAAAAACCGCTAAAATAAATCAAAATGTTCTCAATGATTTATCTTCCACCTGAAACAGTTAGAAGTTTGGAAAATAAACCCTTTTATAAAATCTTTATAAAACTGCTCTTCATTTTGGACCCGGAAGTCGTTTTTTCATTCGATTGACGTCACACTCAAAAGCTCTAATGCCCTATTTCATTATGACGTCACATCAAAACAATCTACTGTTTAAACGCTAAGGATCATGGTTGTGAGGGGGGACAAAACAGCAACACAAAGAAAATTGATATAAAATGCGTTTCGGTTATATAACGAAGAAAAGCTTTAACAGCCCTCAGATGCAATAAATATTGTTTATTACATCGATACACCTTATATTTGGAAACTAGACTATTTGAGGTTAAACATTTCTTAGCTTAGGAAATTGTGTTCAAATACTATTGTTCTAGGTGATTCTGTCCCCCTCATAAACAAGCTGTGACGTCATTATGAAATAGGGCAATTAGTTGAGTGGTTATTTATTTTTATTCTGTGATTTGTCCGACACGACAGGACGTGGAGGAGCTGAATGCTCGTGCTCGTTAGGTTCATCACTGGCGTCCGTTGAAAGAGGTGTTACTGCATTACGGTTGCCTTTCTTTCCATACCTGTATCAAACAAAAAATGAAATGAAATGAAATGAAATGAAAAGAAATGAAATGAAATGAAATGAAAAGAAATGAAATGAAATGAAATGAAATGAAATGAAATGAAATGAAATGAAATGAAATGAAATGAAATGAAATGAAATGAAATGAAATGAAATGAAATGAAATGAAATGAAATGAAATGAAATGAAATGAAATGAAGTAGGCGTAGGTCTAATAGATCATAATAATTTTTACTTACTTGCACATCACAGCAGTAACGATCACCACAGTCAAAACGAGTCCAAAAAACGATCCCAGCAAGACGAAGAGTAGCTTCTGCTCCAGGTCCAATCCTGACGAAGGACAAGCTGTCGTGCCTAGTTTTGTTGGCGTTGGCTCCGTTACTATAGCAACAAAAGAGTAACTACAGCGTCAAGATAATACCCCTCTTTAGCTTGGGCGTAATGTTTTACCCATTTCAGACCACATGTCATTCCCTTGAGTATTATTTCTTTGTTTGGATGTAAATGAAACAGAGAATCCTATTCTCAAAGGAATGACACACGGTGAGAAATGGGCAAAACAAACGCCCAAGCTAAAGAGATTTATTTGAAAAGAAAGAAATAGAATTCTCAGTACTAGGTTGGGGATATCCAAAAGGATGTCTTAAACCTAGAACAGAACTTTTGTAATTTAGGAATAAAGTACAAATTGACAACCAACAAGGAGGAGGCAATGCTTGTACTCATGGATTATAATGTTGGAGTTGGAGTTATGGCGGGGGCAGTTGTCGAGATTGGTGAAAATACTTAAGGGAAAAATAAAATAGATAAGCTGAGGTTAGCTGGATAAATCGGGCGAGAAAAGGTGGCTGAGTTCTGAGTTGATAAGTACACTGCCAGCAAAGCAAGAAGTCCATACCTGGATAGGTGGGCAATCCGGAGAGAAGCGGATGAAAGAAAGGAAGGGAGAGATAGGGGAACGGATCAGGGAGGAGTGACAAACAACGGGAAAAACTAGAATATAGAGTAGTTTTGAATTTACGAGCACGTTAAACATCATAACAAAATAGTCAAAAACAAATACGGCTTATACACTGTAAATCGGAAAGAGCTGATTCAGCCCCAAAAAACAAAAAGGGCTGTTTTGACCCATGGTGGTGTCGTTTAGACCAAATGGGACTAAAACAGCCCCATTACAACTAATCTAGCCCCATATCGATCCGTATCGATCCCATTATGTGGTCATGAGGAAAGGGGACTGTTTTGGCCAAAAGCAAAATGTCATGGAAAAAGCCTATTTCAGTTCTAATGAATGAGTCCCATTGGCTGAAAACCATTTAAAGCTATCACCCATTTCGTTGTTCTAGATTTGATGATCGATAAGCGAAAAACATCTTCATCTAATGCCACTTAAGTTGTCTTTCAAAACAGTTAACACTTCAGAACTCCGATGCAGGTGGATGTAGATATAGGGCGTTTTCATTATAATATAGAAGGCTTACATGAACAGCATATGTAATGGGTACAATTATGTTTATTGTAATGTTGAATCATCGATAATCTAACTTGTATTTGTCACAGAAACTTCGAATTTGCAAAATTTTAGGTTTCTGGATTTTTTTTTTTTTTTTTTTTTTTTTGCCTGGAGAAAGAGAAAATGATAGAAAGAAAGAGAGATGCACGAATGAGAAACTTGTTTATGAGAGAGATTCCTCCATCATGCAGCGTCTTTTTATTAAAGGTGAATGTTAACTGAATTCAATAAAGTAACCAGCAGAGTTGATCTTCAGAACAAACTCAAGGTCAACCAATCAGAATTGAGGATTAAACATAGTATTTTCGTTAGTTTTTCCGTTATCATCCTGCCAAGAGAATTTATAAAATACGAGTTATTCCTTCTTTAAATTAATCGAAAAGCTAGTCCAACTCTCGAACATATTTCAATCAACAAGAAAAGTCTACATTTTATACTCGGAAAATGCTCGAAAAATGCTAACCAAAAATAGTGACCCATAATTCCTTTCGGGGGAGGCGAACAACTCAACTGGAATGAAAGGCAATACTGATACAAAAGATTCTATACCATCCAGCTGTGGATTTTTATCAACTGGTTGGGAGCTAACATTCTTGATCAATCAGGAGTGAATTCCTGAAAACATCCTAACTTCTTAGATACAGGAAATAGAACTTGGAAAATCGATTTCATATGATATTTTTCGTTTATTCTAGATATTTTCATATTTTCTATCTAATAGTATATTTTGGTCCCAGGTCAATCAAATATATAACACTGTTATGTACTAGTAGGTAATGTAAGCTATTAGTAAGTGAAATAAAGACCTTCTGGAAAATGCCAAGAGATCATAGACTATGAAAATACTAAGACTTTTTATTTTTTTATTTTTAGAAAATCCAAAAGCTTTGTTTAAGATAAAGAAAACATTGAATTTGCAAAAGAAAGAAAACACTGTTTTGTCACATTTAGTCTATTCATATAGTGAACTTTAGTCAACCCAATATTTTAAAATATCAAATGCTACGATTTCTTTCAAATTTTTTCTCATTACTCCAAAGTGATGAACCAACAGCTTTAGATAAAATTAGGAAGTCACAATAGGTAAATTGACTCCTTTTCCACGTCGTTTCTAAATTCTTTTTTTTTTTTTTTTTTTGTGGACAATTTCTATGCTTCAAAACTTCAACTTCAAATTTCTCGAAAATGCTCTCACAGATTTTCTTCAATTCTGAACCTCGCAAAGTACTCATCCTCCAAGATATCAAGCGCGATTTAAAAACTTAAGCCAAAAAAATGGAGAAAATAGGCAGTAAAGAAAACGCACCACTTCACTACCACTTCACAGGGGTTTTATATTAATTCTGATTTCAGTAAAAACATACTCATTCGAAAACTTCATCTTTCTCTTTAAAGCCTTGATAATATTTTCCCCCAAAATTGTTTCCGTCCGCGCATTTACGATTTGAAGTTGAAAGGTAGCGCGCCTTGATTATCCCATCGAGCCACCTTAATATTAAATATGATCTTTACTCAGAGAATGTTTATAGCAAATAGTACTTAAATAGCTTGGAAATCATTTGTTTTTAGTAGTGTCAACCTGACAAAATCGAAAGTCTATGTACAGTATGTGTTGACAATACGGCATGCATCAAGAGAATTTAGCAAAATCGAGAAGGAAAAAAAAAAAAAAAAAACGATTTTGGCAAGCGTATGCCAGACGCTTTGGTACAGAAAAGTTTTTGGCACAATTGGGACGTTTTGAATTTGCTCAGTATCAATAAACCAAACAAGCATTCATGATCAATATATATGCAAACGTTTGAACATTTGACAGAGCATACCGTTACTGGATAGTGAAGAGTTTGAAGTGGAATTTCCCATTTTTTCTTCTTAAATAGGACCAGCAGTGATTAAAATGTCTTCAAGGGAAGTCTAGATCTTCGTCCTCAAGTTTACAATACACCGTTCTTTCTTGGCGTTGTGATAGATAAAAAATCTTCAGCCCCTTAATTTGTTTGACTTTTGTAGTGTTCTCTTGATACTATGTACCAGACCAGGCATGTCATGTAATACGCTGCAGCAAGAGTTCACGCTAGAGATTCCATTGTGTAAACCCGCTGCTTGATAGCGAAGTTTTGTTTATAGTGCAACTACCCTGTGGAACGCGCAATCAGAAAATCTCAGGAACACTCATGATTTTCATGCTTTTAAGACGCATTACAAAGAGCTTCTTGCTAAAGAATTTTTTACTTAAGGTCGTTTTTTTAAATTTTTTAAATTAAAATTAGCTATATTAACCCTAGAGACATTTTAGATATTTATATTTTGATCTTATAGTTTATATTTACATTTTTCAGATTGTATAGTTTTAGGTTTAGTTCACTCGTAATTTTAAAAGTCCTGAAAAGCCACTGATACAAAAGATTCTATACCATCCACGGTAGAATTTTATCAACTGGTTGGGATCTAACATTCTTGATCAATCAGGAGTGAATTCCTGAAAACATCCTAACTTCTTAGATACAGGAAATAGAACTTGGAAAATCGATTTCATATGATATTTTTCGTTTATTCTAGATATTTTCATATTTTCTATCTAATAGTATATTTTGGTCCCAGGTCAATCAAATATATAACAGTGTTATGTACAAGTAGGTAATGTAAGCTAAGTGAAATAAAGACCTTCTGGAAAATGCCAAGAGATCATAGACTATGAAAATACTAAGACTTTTTATTTTTAGAAAATCCAAAAGCTTTGTTTAAGATAAAGAAAACATTGAATTTGCAAAAGAAAGAAAACACTGTTTTGTCACATTTAGTCTATTCATATAGTGAACTTTAGTCGACCCAATATTTTAAAATATCAAATGCTACGATTTCTTTCAAATTTTTTCTCATTACTCCAAAGTGATGAACCAACAGCTTTAGATAAAATTAAGAAGTCACAATAGGTAAATTTACTCCTTTTCCACGTCGTTTCTAAATTCTTCTTTTTTTTTTTTTTTTGTGGAAAATTTCTATGCTTCAAAACTTCAACTTCAAATTTCTCGAAAATGCTCTCACAGATTTTCTTCAATTCTGAACCTTGAACAAAGTACTCATCCTCCAAGATATCAAGCGCGATTTAAAACTTAAGCCAAAAAAATGGAGAAAATAGGCAGTAAAGAAAACGCACCACTTCACTACCACTTCACAGGGGTTTTATATTAATTCTGATTTCAGTAAAAATATACTCATTCGAAAACTTCATCTTTCTCTTTAAAGCCTTGATAATATTTTCCCCCAAAATTGTTTCCGTCCGCGCATTTACGATTTGAAGTTGAAAGGTAGCACGCCGTGATTATCCCATCGAGCCACCTTAATATTAAATATGATCTCTACTCAGAGAATGTTTATAGCAAATAGTACTTAAATAGCTTGGAAATCATTTGTTTTTAGTAGTGTCAACCTGACAAAATCGAAAGTCTATGTACAGTATGTGTTGACAATACGGCATGCATCAAGAGAATTTAGCAAAATCGAGAAGGAAAAAAAAAAAAAAAACGATTTTGGCAAGCGTATGCCAGATGCTTTGGTACAGAAAAGTTTTTGGCACAATTGGGACGTTTTGAATTTGCTCAGTATCAATAAACCAAACAAGCATTCATGATCAATATATATGCAAACGTTTGAACATTTGACAGAGCATACCGTTACTGGATAGTGTAGAGTTTGTAGTGGAATTATTTCCCATTTTTTCTTCTTAAATAAGACCAGCAGTGATTACAATGTCTTCAAGGGAAGTCTAGATCTTCGTCCTCAAGTTTACAATACACCGTTCTTTCTTGGCGTTGTGATAGATAAAAAAATCTTCAGTCCCTTAATTTGTTTGACTTTTGTAGTGTTCTCTTGATACTATGTACCAGACCAGGCATGTCATGTAATACGCTGCAGCAAGAGTTCACGCTAGAGATTCCATCGTGTAAACCCGCTGCTTGATAGCGAAGTTTTGTTTATAGTGCAACTACCCTGCTATATTAACCCTAGAGACATTTTAGATATTTATATTTTGATCTTATAGTTTATATTTACATTTTTCAGATTGTATAGTTTTAGGTTTAGTTCACTCGTAATTAAGTCCTGAAAAGCCACTGATACAAAAGATTCTATACCATCCACGGTGGAATTTTATAAACTGGTTGGGAGCTAACATTCTTGATCAATCAGGAGTGAATTCCTGAAAACATCCTAACTTCTTAGATACAGGAAATAGAACTTGGAAAATCGATTTCATATGATATTTTTCGTTTATTCTAGATATTTTCATATTTTCTATCTAATAGTATATTTTGGTCCCAGGTCAATCAAATATATAACACTGTTATGTACTAGTAGGTAATGTAAGCTATTAGTAAGTGAAATAAAGACCTTCTGGAAAATGCCAAGAAGTCATAGACTGTGAAAATACTAAGACTTTTTATTTTTTTTATTTTTAGAAAATCCAAAAGCTTTGTTTAAGATAATGAAAACATTGAATTTGCAAAAGAAAGAAAACACTGTTTTGTCACATTTAGTCTATTCATATAGTGAACTTTAGTCGACCCAATATTTTGGAATATCAAATGCTACGATTTCTTTCAAATTTTTTCTCATTACTCCAAAGTGATAAACCAACAGCTTTAGATAAAATTAGGAAGTCGCAATAGGTAAATTGACTCCTTTTCCACGTCGTTTCTAAATTCTTTTTTTTTTTTTTTTTGTGGAAAATTTCTAAGCTTCAAAACTTCAACTTCAAATTTCTCGAAAATGCTCTCACAGATTTTCTTCAATTCTGAACCTTGAACAAAGTACTCATCCTCCAAGATATCAAGCGCGATTTAAAAACTTAAGCCAAAAAAAAGGAGAAAATAGGCAGTAAAGAAAACGCACTACCACTTCACAGGGGTTTTATATTAATTCTGATTTCAGTAAAAACATACTCATTCGAAAACTTCATCTTTCTCTTTAAAGCCTTGATAATATTTTCCCCCAAAAAAAATTGTTTCCGTCCGCGCATTTACGGTTTGAAGTTGAAAGGTAACACGCCGTGATTATCCCATCGAGCCACCTTAATATTAAATATGATCTTTACTCAGAGAATGTTTATAGCAAATAGTACTTAAATAGCTTGGAAATCATTTGTTTTTAGTAGTGTCAACCTGACAAAATCGAAAGTCTATGTACAGTATGTGTTGACAATACGGCATGCATCAAGAGAATTTAGCAAAATCAAGAAGGAAAAAAAAAAAACGATTTTGGCAAGCGTATGCCAGATGCTTTGGTACAGAAAAGTTTTTGGCACAATTGGGACGTTTTGAATTTGCTCAGTATCAATAAAGCAAACAAGCATTCATGATCAATATATATGCAAACGTTTGAACATTTGACAGAGCATACCGTTACTGGATAGTGTAGAGTTTGTAGTGGAATTATTTCCCATTTTTTCTTCTTAAATAGGACCAGCAGTGATTAAAATGTCTTCAAGGGAAGTCTAGATCTTCGTCCTCAAGTTTACAATACACCGTTCTTTCTTGGCGTTGTGATAGATAAAAAAATCTTCAGTCCCTTAATTTGTTTGACTTTTGTAGTGTTCTCTTGATACTAAGTACCAGACCAGGCATGTCATGTAATACGCTGCAGCAAGAGTTCACGCTAGAGATTCCATCGTGTAAACCCGCTGCTTGGTAGCGAAGTTTTGTTTATAGTGCAACTACCCTGTGGAACGCGCAATCAGAAAATCTCAGGAGCACTCATGATTTTCATGCTTTGAAGACGCATTACAAAGAGCTTCTTGCTAAAGAATTTTTTACTTAAGGTCGGTTTTTAAAATTTTTTAAATTAAAATTAGCTATATTAACCCTAGAGACATTTTAGATATTTATATTTTGATCTTATAGTTTATATTTACATTTTTCAGATTGTATAGTTTTAGGTTTAGTTCACTCGTAATTAAGTCCTGAAAAGCCCCATGGGAAGCCTTAATAAAGTATTGTTATTATTATTATTATCAATATTATTATTATTACCTATTTGAGAGTGACGTCAAATACAAGGCATTCAGTTTAACAGTCAGGAACAACATTACTAAAACTTGATGAATCTTTGATAACGATTTCTTGCGCCTTTGAAATACGTTCTAGATTAACATCTTATTTGTTACATGAGTGTGTAAATCGTCTCGAAGCTAAAGGAACTACCTATTTTCATTTCACCTTTCAATAGTCCCCTTCACAGTTCCCTGCGCCATCTTGAAAGGAAGCCGGGCCTTGGTATCGAAGCGAGACGAACGGTGAGCTTGGAATGATAGCGACATGTGAACTACTGTCCAAGGTGCTAAAAAAGGTCTCCGGCTATCATTGCAAACTCACCGTTCGTCTCGCTTCGATTTAAATGCTCGACTACCTTTCAAGATGGCGCAGGGATCTGTGAAGGAAACTATTGTCCGTGAATTAATTCTAAAAAAATTTCACCGAATATACGTATTTCCAGTAGCGTAGCGAGGGGGAAGCACGGGGTGGGGGGGGGGGGGGGGGGGGACGTGCCCCCCCTCCCCCAATTTTTTTGAAATTAATGTTTGAATATATAAAAACCGTTTGGTTTCTGTTTTTTGGGTTGCTTTTTTATACTGGGTGCCTGGGTGCCTGGGTGCCCCCCCCCCCCCCCCCCCACACACACTTTCAAGGTCCTCGCTACACCCTTGCGTATTCCACAGATTCCAAATCCTCAATTTCCGGTTCGAATTTGACTTGTCAAATTCCCTGCGCACTTCGGCAAGAGAACAGTCTATAGTAATGGAAGTTGCCATTAATGATTCAAATTTGTTTTTACTCTCCCGATCGATCTAATATAAGAAAAGTCGTGATTTTTTTGAAATTCTTTCCTAATCTGGAAACATCTCTTTTTCGTCCATCAGTAAATAGGAAAGTCGCATGCAAACTACAAGACAAGATGAGTAAAGAGTTGAAAGATGGCCGAAATGATTTGACCTTGAGTAATACTGACATAGTTCGACAACTACTAATACTAAGTTATATATCCATATTTTTCTATGACTATTAATAAAATAATTGTTTGTTTTTTTACAGTGCTACTCGCCGTACCGTGAACACCTCTAAGGTTTTTGATTTATTTTTGACAACTTTTTGACAACTTTTTGACATCTTTTAATTGTGTTCTTTAGGCATCGGGGCCTCAATCTTGAAACAAGAAGATTGAACCAACTAGCAGTATTAATGTACAAAACAATGAATGGAAGGATACCAACTTACTTGACTAAAATGTTCGAAAATATAACTTCCATTCATTCTCATAATTTAAGAAATTCAAATTACAATACTTTTGTACTAAGACCAAATACTGAAGCTGGAAAAAGTAGTTACAATTATAGAGGGGCTGTTCTCTGGAATAATCTGCCAATAGATCTTAGAAATAAATCTTGCTTAAAATCGTTCAAAACTTCGTTAGAAAATAGAATAATATAATAATAATAATTAGGATAAGTAAAGATTAAAATATACATTTTAGAATTATTTATATGATAAGTTAATTTTGTCTTAAACTTTGTATTTTTATCTCTGTAGTTTTTAAGTATTGTAGTTACACGACTCTCTGGAAGAGCATTATTTTGTAAATGAAGAGATTATCGTGTATAAATAAAGTTTTACTACTACTACTAGATTCGATTGTTCCTGCCTCCTG
Organism: Anthopleura sola; assembly: GCA_023349425.1. Lineage (NCBI taxonomy): Eukaryota > Metazoa > Cnidaria > Anthozoa > Actiniaria > Actiniidae > Anthopleura > Anthopleura sola. The sequence continues at coordinate 2,822,761 of JALHLI010000010.1, forward strand.
TCACGTGATGGTGCAAAGCCTCTATTGAAGCAATAAATAAATAGACTACTATCATGTTATGAAATCCCACTCACCCCTGGGTAGTACTCGGCTTGTGGAATATCACAGGGAAGAGGAAGGTTGGCTGTTGTGTAAGCCAAGTTGTTTGCATCAAACTTTGCATATACATCAAAATTGAATCTGAAAGAAAGATTAATCAATAGACCTCTTTAGCTTCATACGCAAATTAACCATTTCAGACATGACATTCCCTTGAGAAGTGTTCTTTTATCAAAATATTTACACTGAAAGAATCAACTCACAAGAGTGGCATCACGTAAGGTTTGAAATGAATACAGCAAACAAATTTATCAAATTTGATTCAACTCCCAAACAAACCGTGGTTCCAGAGGTGGTACTTTTTCCACTGAACCCCATTGTCATATTGGAATTTACATGTAGAAGATGATATTTACTGAGGGAGGAATATTAACAATGGTTCCAAACTGATCGATGAGGTCTATATCTTATATTTACTGCATGCTCATTGTTTTGCATTTACTCAAGTGATTTTGTAAAAGTTCTTTTTGGAAAATAATTTTTGTGCTAAATCACATGCATCTCATTAAGCTAGGGTTTCTGCTAACGACAACAACATCCAAATTGTTTCTAAGGCTGAAATACTGCACTCTCCTAGATAGTCTATTTAATATGGACTTGCCTTGCACATGGTCACTAGTTCACAAGTGTATGTGTCACAGATAAGAACACATTCACTCATTTAATATATATATATATATATATATATTATCTTACATTCATTTATATGTCTGTCCTCAAGGGAAGTGCCTAGCATGGGACTTAGAGTCCTGTTCGTGCTTTTTCTATTGGGCAGTTTTATTTATCTATTTTTCCTTTAAACTGTTTTCATCATATTAACAGCTATAGCCCAATAAAGTTGTAAAAATAAAATAAGATAAAATTTTATTGGCTCCTTATAAATAAGACTGACTTGAGGGTTACCAAATCCCCCCCCCCCCCCCACAGATAATGAGTTTACATAGTTTTAATAAAGAAATATATATTTAAATTACCCATAGTGTGTAGATTTGAGGTAACCAACCCTATGAGCAAGAACCAGGCATGCTATTGGATCTGTGTTCTTAGGTACATCCTCTACTAACGCAATCCCAACATTGTGCAACGAGAACAACCAGTTATAAAGAGCTTCGTCTTGTTTCAAGATGTCTTCGTAGTTGAATCTTGGAACTTTATCTTGCATTTGCTCTCTTCCCCAGAGAGACACACTTTCGCAAGCAATTTGCTTGGTTTCATCTCGTTCTTCCTTCTCTTTAAGCTTGTTTTGGTGAAGCCAGCTTGAATCAAACTCGCTGACATGATTATCTGGCCAGTTTATTTGTACTTTTTGAGCATCTTCTGAGAAGTTGACACTTTTGGCTTTGATTTCGAGGTCAATTTGTCCAACTGTGTCGAGTTTTCTTTGCAAAGACTTCGCGTCTACACACTTGGGACAGTTACAGATATCTCTGAGGTAGATGTATGGAAAGCGGCTGACAGATTGGTCGTCCCAGTGAACATGAAGCATAGATTCTTTTTGGTGTACTGTTGTGACTAAAGACTTGGGGTCTTCGACACCAACACCAACACCAACACCAACATTAGTGAAGGCACTAAGCAACCTGGAGTGCTTTACAAGCCGACTAGCCCGTGCTAAAAAAACTTATTCGGCTTACTAACATCTTTTCGTACCCTCAGTACCATGCAACTAAGGATAATATCGTAATACGAGCCCTTAAAACTCGAAAACTCGTCCTCAAACAATACGACTGTTCTTTTTACCCTGGATTGACGTCATATGATATGCTGACACAGGGAGCCCAAACATTAAAAACAAAGAAATCAATCTTTGGTCAGAAGTCCATGGATTTCTGCTTTGGTATATATGTAGTTTTAGTCTTTTCTAGTCTAGTCCTAGTTTATTCTATCCAAGTCTAGTTAGTATCCAGAAAAAATTACATATTTTATACAAAAATTCACATACAAAAATGTTTTGCAAAATTTAGCCAGCATTGCTTAGCGGTCTGCGGTTGTTTTCAGGCTAGATGGCGAAAATGAACCTACCACGACCCCAACATTTAAAGAGGGTCCTGAAAGAGTAAAATAGGAGCTGGAATTCGACTTTTTTGGTCTTAGAAAAAAATGTAGTAATATTGGGCCTGGTATGTGACCAGCTAGTAATATTATCCAGAAAATCTGCGGTATTCTTAAGAGGGTCCCTGAAGGGGCTTCTTATCCCATTTCCAAGCCCAAAATTTGTCCCAGTCCCAGTCCCAGTCGTGTCAAATCTCAGTCCAAGTTATATTTAGAGTTAGAGATTTGCATGAAATCCTATTTTCCAAACTTCTTGGGCCTTTTAGTTTTAGAGTAAGATTAAGTTAGCCGTTAGTAGCACTGAACTATGTACAAATCTCTTGCGCATTCGGCTTAGCCGTAATGTTTTCCCATTTTAGACCATTCTCTGGCCAATTAAAATAGAGCTGTTAAGTTGTGACGTATTTCCGGATCCAAAGCTCATAAAAACCGCTAAAATAAATCAAAAATGTTCTCAATGATTTATCCTCCACCTGAAACAGTTAGAAATTTGGAAAATAAATCCATTTATAAAATCTTTATAAAACTGCTTTCATTTTGGACCCGGAAGTCGTTTTTTTCACTCGATTGACGTCACACTTAAAAGCTCTAATGCCCTATTTTATCATGACGTCACATCAAAACAATCTACTTTTTAAACGCTAAGGATCATGGTTGTGAGGGGGGACAAAACAGCAACACAAAGAAAATTGATATAAAATGCGTTTCGGTTATATAACGAAGAAAAGCTTTAACAGCCCTCAAATGCAATAAATATTGTTTATTACATCGATACACCTTATATTTGGAAACTAGACTATTTGAGGTTAAACTTTTCTTAGCTTAGGAAATTGTGTTCAGGGGCGGATCCAGGAATTTTCAAAAGGGGGGGCCGGACAGGATCAAATTAGGGACGTAGCGTGGCCATTTTGATAAGACACCTAAAAAATCGCCGAAGCAAAAAAAAAAAAAAAAAAAAAAAAACGTGGCGCACTACAATGTTGACACTGTTCCATAAATTATTACCAAGTTTTAACACATTAATTTCAAAAGGGGGGCCGGATAGGATCAAATTACAAAATAAAATAAATTTCCTTAATGCATGAGGCAGTAGAAAAGCAAAAAAAAAAAAAAAAACCGGCAGCTAAAGGGGGGGCCGCGGCCCCCCCGGCCCCCCCCTAAATCCGCCCCTGGTGTTCAAATACTATTGTTCTAGGTGATTCTGTCCCCCTCATAAACAAGCCGTGACGTCATAACGAAATAGGTCAATTAGTTGAGTGGTTATTTCTTATTTTTATTCTGTGATTTGTCCGACCAGACAGGACGTGGAGGAGCTGAATGCTCGTGCTCGTTAGGTTCATCACTGGCGTCCGTTGAAAGAGGTGTTACTGCATTACGGTTGCCTTTCTTTCCATACCTGTATCAAACAAAAAATGAAATGAAATGAAATGAAATGAAATGAAATGAATAGGAGTAGGAGTAGGAGTAGGAGTAGGAGTAGGAGTAGGAGTAGGAGTAGGAGTAGGAGTAGGAGTAGGAGTAGGAGTAGGAGTAGGAGTAGGAGTAGGAGTAGGAGTAGGAGTAGGAGTAGGAGTAGGAGTAGGAGTAGGAGTAGGAGTAGGAGTAGGAGTAGGAGTAGTTCTAGGGTTCCTTCTCCTTGTCCCCAGACCGCCGCCAACCGTTCCCCGCCCTAAATAAGAAACTTAAAATAGGAAAGATGGAAATCATAATAATTTTTACTTACTTGCACATCACAGCAGTAACGATCACCACAATCAAAATGAGTCCAAAAAACGATCCCAGCAAGATGAAGAGTAGCCTCTGCTTCAGGTCCAATCCTGACGAAGGAGAAGCCGTCGTGCCTACTTTTGTTATCAGGTTTCGCGTTGGCTCCGTTACTATAGCAACAAAAGAGTAACTACAGCGTCAAAATAATACCCCTCTTTAGCTTGGGCGTAATGTTTTGCCCATTTCAGACCACATGTTATTCCCTTGAGTATCATTTCTTTGTTTGGATGCAAATAAAAAAGGGAATCCTATTCTCAAAGGTATGACACGCGGTGAGAAATGGGCAAAACAAACGCCCAAGCTAAAGAGATCTATTTGAAAAGAAAGAAATAGAATTCTCAGTACTAGGTTGGGGATATCCAAAAGGATGTTTTAAACCTAGAACTTTTGTAATTTAGGAATAAATTCAAAATTGACAACCAACAAGGCTTACCTGAGGAAGCAATGCTTGTACTCATGGATAATAATGTTGGAGTTGGAGTTATGGCAGTTGTCGAGATTGGTGAAAATACTTAAGGGAAAAATAAAATAGATAAGCTGAGGTTAGCTGGATAAATTAGGCGAGAAAAGGTGGCTGAGTTGATAAGTACACTGCCAGCAAAGCAACAAGTCCATGGCTAGATAGAGGGAGAATCCGGAGAGAAGAAGGGATGGAAGAAAGGAAGGGAGAGATCGAGGGACGGATCAGGGAGGAGTGATAAACAACAGGAAAAACTATAACAGTGAGAAGGAAGAGCTAGTAAAAAGGACAAGGAAGGAGGGAGAAACAACAGGAAAAACTATAACAGTGAGAAGGAAGAGCTAGTAAAAAGGACAAGGAAGGAGGGAGAAACAACAGGAAAAACTATAACAGTGAGAAGGAAGAGCTAGTAAAAAGGACAAGGAAGGAGGGAGAAACAACAGGAAAAACTATAACAGTGAGAAGGAAGAGCTAGTAAAAAGGACAAGGAAGGAGGGAGAAACAACAGGAAAAACTATAACAGTGAGAAGGAAGAGCTAGTAAAAAGGACAAGGAAGGAGGGAGAAACAACAGGAAAAACTATAACAGTGAGAAGGAAGAGCTAGTAAAAAGGACAAGGAAGGAGGGAGAAACAACAGGAAAAACTATAACAGTGAGAAGGAAGAGCTAGTAAAAAGGACAAGGAAGGAGGGAGAAACAACAGGAAAAACTATAACAGTGAGAAGGAAGAGCTAGTAAAAAGGACAAGGAAGGAGGGAGAAACAACAGGAAAAACTATAACAGTGAGAAGGAAGAGCTAGTAAAAAGGACAAGGAAGGAGGGAGAAACGACAGGAAAAACTATAACAGTGAGAAGGAAGAGCTAGTAAAAAGGACAAGGAAGGAGGGAGAAACAACAGGAAAAACTATAACAGTGAGAAGGAAGAGCTAGTAAAAAGGACAAGGAAGGAGGGAGAAACAACAGGAAAAACTATAACAGTGAGAAGGAAGAGCTAGGAAAAAGGACAAGGAAGGAGGGAGAAACAACAGGAAAAACTATAACAGTGAGAAGGAAGAGCTAGTAAAAAGGACAAGGAAGGAGGGAGAAACGACCAAAAATATCTACCTAAGGGAGGAGGAAGATAAATAACATAATCCTAAGGAGTGAGAATATTTAAAAGCCTGTTCCTCTCCGCCTATTTGGTACAAGAGTGTGTAAATCGCCTCGAAGCTAAAGAAACTACCTATTTTCATTTCCCCTTTCAATAGTCCCCTTCACAGTTCCCTGCGCCATCTTGAAAGGTAGCCGGGCCTTTGCATCGAAGCGAGACGAACGGTGAGCTTGGAATGATAGAGACATCATGTGAATTACTGTCCAAGGTGCTAAAAAAGGTCTCCGGCTATCATTGCAACCTCACCGTTCGTCTCGCTTCGATTTAAATGCTCGGCTACCTTTCAAGATGGTGCAGGGAACTGTGAAGGGGTCTATTGTCCGTGAATTAATTCTACAAAAATGTCATCGAATATACGCATTCCATAGATTCCAAATCCTCGATTTTCGGTTCGAATTTGACTTGTCGAAATACCATGACAAGAGAACTCTCTATAGTAATGGAATTTGGCATTAATAATTCAAATTTTTTTTTACTCTCCCGATCGATCTAATATAAGAAAAGTCGTGAATTTTTTGAAATTCTTTCCTAATGTGAAAACATCTCTTTTTCATCCATCAGTAAATAGGAAAGTCGCATGTAACTACAAGACAAGATGAGTAAAGAGTGGAAAGATGGCCGAAATGATTTGACCTTGAGTTATACTGACATAGTTCAACAACTACTAAGGGCTAAGTTATTTATGCATATTTTTCTATGACTATTAATAAAATAATTGATTTTTTTTACAGTGCTACTCGCCGTACCGTGAACACCTCTCAGCTTTTGATTTATTTTTGACAACTTTTTGACATCTGAGGCATCGGGGCCTCACTTTGATCTTTCGATAGGCGGAGTTTGTACATTAATGATACGATTTTGAGACATCAAAGTGGGTTGTCAAAAATATGTCAAAAAGTTGTCGAAAATAAATCAAAAACTTGCGATGTTCACGGTACGGCGAGTAGCACTGTAAAAGCATTTAATAGAAAACGAGGCGTTAAGATTAACTTGAAATGATCTCTACTCAGATGATAACTTTTAGCAAATAGTACTTAAATAGCTTGGAAATCATTCGTCTTTAGTAGTGTCAACATGACAACTGATCGAAAGTCTATGTACAGTATGTGTTATGGCAACAATATGGCATGCATCAAGAGAATTTAGCAAAATCAAGAAGGAAAAAAAAAGGATTTTGGCAAGCGTATGTCAGATACTTTGGTACAGAAAAGTTTTTGGCACAATTGGGACTGAATTTGCTCAGTATCAATAAAGCAAACAAGCATTCATGATCAATATACTGATGTAAACGTTTGAACATTTGACAGAGCATACCTCCGCTGGATTTTGTAGAGTTTGAAGTAAAATTTCCCATTTTTTTCCTTCTTAAATAGGACCAGAAGCGACTAAAATGTCTCCAAGGGAAGTCTTCGTCCTCAAGTTTACGATACTCCGTTCTTTCTTGGCCGTTGTGATAGATTAAAAAAACCTCCAGTTCGTTATTTGTTTTGTATTTGTAGTGTTTTCGTGATACTAATTAATGTAATACGCAGCTACTGACCTATTTCAGAGTGACGTCACAGCCAAGGCATTGTTTAACAGACGTGAACAGCATTACTAAAACATGATGAATCTTTGATAAAGATTTTTTTGCACCTTTGAAATACATTCTAGATTTACATCAGTTGCGATATTTTCATTTTTTGTTGATTTGTGTCTTTTTTTTTCTTTTTTTTTTTCTTTTTTTTTTTGTGGCGCTTTGTTTCGGTAGGTGACGTGACTATGACAGAGGTAAGCCATCAGACTACATGTCACGCAAGTGACAATTCCTTATCAAGTGACGCTATACCATCGCAGGTCCAGGCTGGAGATTGCGGTATTTCACAGCCTCGGATATGGACAATATCCCGGTCCTAGTGCAGAACCTTGCGGAAATTCCATGCTGGCGATTCTATTTTTAAAATATTAAAATATTCCTAGTGACCTAAATCCCGGTCCTAGTGATGAACCTTGGAGAAATCCCATGTTAGTGATTCTGTTTCGAATTCCCAGTGATCTAAATCTCGGTCCCAGTGACGAGCCTTGGAGAAAACCCACATTGTCCATTCTATTTCCCATTCACAGTGACCTAAATTCTGGTCCCAGTGATGAGCCTTGGAGTAATCCCATGTTGGTGATTCTAATTCCCATTCACAGTGACCTAAATTCTGGTCCCAGTGACGAGCCTTGGAGAAATCCCATGTTCTTGATGACCTAAATCCTGGTCCCAGTGACGAGCTTTGGAAAAATCCCACATGCATAGTCGGTGATTCTATTTCCCCATTCCAAGCAAATCCCAGTTCCATTTCCAATCATTCACCCCCAGAGGCCAATGCAAATTGGTTCAGTTGAAGAAATCAGTCATTCCACCGACTTTGTATAACTTCCGGCTTTAAACTTCCGCTTTGTCCCGGAAATAAAACTAACTTTGACAGCCATGACGATCACTCCAAAGACACCACCTCTGATTAGTCGACCTATACATACACGAACCAATCAGAAGGGAGGGTTTTCTGATCTTACGGATCTTCTTAGGTTGTAGAAATAAATTTCCACTAATGTCACAGTGAGTACAGCAGATGGACTACAGTCATATTCCTTTTACTACTATAAGCTGAATCATTCCGCAGCAAAGTGTGAAAAAAGCTTCTATTCAGGATTCCAAACAAGACATCGAGTCAAGAATACAGACCTGTAATTTTTTGGAAGTCACCGTTTGGTTTTGGTAAGGCTTTAAGGTTTCAGGATACGTTTGAGGCCTTCGAGATTACTTTACGCGCGAGCCAAATTTCTCGCTGCCTTTTCGATAATATTATATAAAAGTATACATTTTCTGAAAGCTAAATAACCGTAGTTTTTAAAAATCAATATGGAATTTTCTGTTTTAAGACACTTAAAAAGTTTTATGGCTTTCTCCGCAGTTTTTGAGTGACCAAAATATCGTTTTAAAAACATTCTAGCTCTTTCGGATTACATTGGATCGAACTGAAACTTTGGATTATGATAAATAATAATACGATCTAAAAAACAGTGTCTCAGATTTTTTAAATGTTTTTTCATTCAAAAGATATTGTCTATTTTGCAATCATAACCACCGAAATTTCAAACTTCCGCATTTAACGCGTCATTGCGGACGATATAAAAAAGATATCAAAAATCTGAGACACCGTTTTGAAGCTCATTATCCACAGAGTATGCTAATGTATTTTGATCGACATAGCGGAAATTTTGACACTGCGGGAAGTCGTCGAATGAAGTGAGGTAGAATGTCACTTTGAACCCAATAACTTCTTTTGTGTTCCAAAACAGACAATTATAAATAGATATTCGAAAACTATATTTATTTAGCTTTCAGAAAATGTATACTTTTATGGCAAAATATTGTAAAGCCCGTGCGATATTTGAGATAGCGCGTATAGGGGTCCTAATCATATCCTGATCATCGTACTATCAAAAATATATGGCGAAATGTTTTTGCCAATCTTTACGAGTCTTATTTGTGTATTTGTTTGTTTGTTTGTTTTTTGTTTGTTTGTTGGTTTGTGTTCGTGCTTTTTCGGTACATTATCGTACTCTCAAAAATATGGCAAAATATTTTGATAAGTTCTATTTGTTAACGTTTGTGTAGTACTTGCTTTTGGACGTTATTGTTGTGGTTGTGTGAACATAAAAAAACTTTTGAAAGTTTTTGAAAACACTAGCTGCTCAAAATATCAGACAAATATAATGATGATGTTCTAGCTAAGTGATTTTGGAGTCCAACATTCTAATGAAATGCTCTTTTTTAGTTCCAGCATTTTCTAGAACAGATATTTATTAAATCCTTTATGCAAATGTGTAATGTTTTGGTAGACTGTTCACTGTTTAAGCTTTGTCTTTTATCCTAATATCATAAATAGGTTTCGATCCTATTGATTTTCATTCATTCATTCATTCACTCACTCACTCATTCATTCCAGCATTCATTCATTCATTCATTCATTCATCCATTCATCCATTCATCCATTCATCCATTCATCCATTCATCCATTCATCCATTCATTCATTCATTCATTTATCCATTCATTCATTCATTCATTCATTCGTTCATTCATTCATTCATTCATTCATTCATTCATTCATTCATTCATTCATTCATTCATTCATTCATTCATTCATTCATTCATTCATTCATTCATCTATTTTAGCAATGCTAGTTTAAAGAGAGCCACCAGAAGGAGTCCTTTTCTTTATACCTTTGTTTTGGTATTTCCCTCTAGACTAAACATATCGGCTATCATGGAAAATCCACCGCAAAATCCAAACCCAGATGGTACAGATGAGCCTCTTTCATTTGTGAACCGCGCGATGAACCTTCGTAATTGTGATGTGGAGATGACGTCAGTGGTACAAGATCCAATAACGTACGAAAGGTCGTTCTGTTGCAGACCATTTCAATTCCTACGACATGTACGAGAAAAAGAATTCCTAAGGGAATTCTTGGTGCTCGTTTACGCTGTATTTCTCTTCCTACAGTTTATTGGTCTGGGAGCCGCTTATTTACCTCGAGCCATAGCCTGCTGTGTGAAATACAATGTCTCCTCGTATCAGTGCACTAGTGCGGGAGTCTTATTCCATGACGAACTCGAACCCAGGCTTGAACTCTGTTGGATTACAGCTCAGGTGATGACGGGGTTCCTGTGTTGTTTTGTTGTCTGCAAGTGGCATGGGGCAGAAGGCGTGAAACTCATTTTACGCAAGTTAAAAAAACTGCCAACGTTTTGGCGCATTATTGGAATGTTCACCACCTCTGGCTGTACCATGGCCCTGATGCTGGACAGGACCCAAACGAATTTAACACCACTGCAGACGGCTATTCTTCTCGTATTTGGCCTGCAGTACCTCACTATGGTTATGTTAGTCCCTCTACTGAACTATACACGTATCTTTGCCATTTGCAGGCAAAAAGGATATTCAAGACCTATTCGTGTTCTGGTTCAACCCACAATAGTTCTGTTGTTCCTTGTGAATTTTGTTTTGTTTTTCATCGGGATTCTTCAGCTTGCCTTCAAGGTCTCAGGTATCGACAGTAGCGCCAAAGGATCCTTTGAATTCAGTATCGTCTTCCTGGTGATAAGACATTTGAGTGATGTGCTGTTCTGCAAAACAGTACAGTCATTCTTTTGGATCAAGCTGTTCTGCGACAACAAAAATATTTTGTCCCACATGGAAAGTCTGGAGCCTCTGAATGAGCCAGACAATTAAAGTTCAAAAGAAGACTTGTAACGTCACGTAGTGCTGGTGCCTAGAATTACAATCATCGTAGTAGCGCCCATGGTTCACACCAGCGGTTTTCTAAATGAGGGTACACTGAAAAGTGAAATCGAAGTTTGGGATGAGATAAAAAATCTCGGCCTTCTCCCTTTACTGATTCCGCCCCATGGCCCTATGCATTAGGAGTTTGTTTCTAGTCTTTCTTTGTACCTTTAGAAGTGTAAATTATAATTTTTTGTTTTGTTTGTCTCGTTTATAAGTCAGCTATTCAACGACATCAATAAAAGTCCGCGATATTTCAAAACATTGGTATTGTTCAACTTACACATTCTTTACATTACAGTTGACTTTTGCAAATCATTAGCAACAGCCAACTGTAATGTAAAGAATGTGCAAGTTGAATAATACCAATCCCACGGACTTTTAATGGTGTATTTGAATAGACGACTTATAAACGAGGCTAAGCCTGAGCAAATGAGTCTGTGGTCTTCAAAAACAGCGGTTTGCATCGAATGCGAAACTGGAGTATTGAACAACTAACCTCGTGTAGAATCTATAGACCCCTTGCACTAATTTTGTATTGTATTGTATTGTATCGTAATTCAATAGTGGTAGTGATATCAAGACGTAATAAGGGGAATGGTGAATTCGTGGAAAACTATGGTTTTTCGACTGATATTGATCGTCTTTTTCATGCCGAAGTCTTTTTTCACAAAGTTTGTCCGCATTTCGATCCCACAAGGCTTTGCGATATATCTATTTTTAGTAACCGTAAAAAGTGCTATTATTAGAATATAGAGTCAGAAGTGGTATAGGCACTTTTTAAAAACAAGCAAACCAACCATTAAATAAAGAAATAAACAAACCATCAAAAAAAGAAATAAATACTTTTTTCTAAAAACAAATCAAGAAAACAAACCAACCAACCAAAAGACCAACAAACAAAGACTACAAATTTAGCACTAACGTAATAATTAGAGTCTTTCAATAAACGTGTAATAAATTTCATTGCTTTTCACGTCTGACAGGTGCACCGCGATAATAGCGTAGTCTTTGAATTTTGTAAACAGTCCCCTTCACAGTTCATGGCGCCATCTTGAAAGGTAGCCGTGTCTTTGCATCTAAGCGAGACATGAGATGACCTTGGAATGATTTATATGTCTCTATCATTGCAAGATCACTTCGTGTTTTGTTCGTCAAATCTCCGTCAAAGCTTCGGTAATTATCGGTGGGCGGAATGTTTATAAACAAATAATAAATTTCATTGCTTTTCACGTCTGACAGGTGCACCGCGATGCCGTAACCGTGGCTGACCTTGGAATGATTCACATGTCTCTATCATTGCAAGATCACTTCGTGTTTTTTTCGTCAAATCTCCGTCAAAGTTTCGGTAATTATCGGTGGGCGGAATTTTTATAAACATTGTTAATGTTTTGTTTTGTCGCTTTGCTTTGTCAGATTGTCCAATAAAATTCTGGTTGAAATTAAAATCTTTTTTGTGGTAGTTCATTGTGTTAATAATTAAACAAGCGTCTATATTATTTTACTAAATTATTGCAATCATATCTGTTAGTGTGAGATAGATGTTTGGTCGAGGCGAACGTGAAAAATACTTGAGGCACACTGCCAGTTTTCGGCAGGTGGAAAAAGAGAAGAATTAAAGATTGGAGCAAACCTACCGTAAGTAACACTGGTTTTTACAGCCAACTTCAAAACCGTGTGCCAAGGCAAGTCAATGAAATTTTATTTAAAATCCTTTAAGTCTTTAAAAAGTATTTTAAAAAGAAGCCTTGTCGAACGACCTCACAATTTTTTTTTCCAAATCTGTCAGCACTCTTTTTAAAGTCAAAAACAAAGTGAACCAGCATTACCATGGATGATAAATTTTATCAACCATGGGATTACCTTCTAAAAAAGTAGCCCCAAAATTGTCTTATTCATTGGAACCCGTTTGCAAAAGTCAGTATACAATGTCATTCCTTTTAATGGTTAAACATTGAGGTTTTGAATTATATTTTCTTCTCAGAAATTTCAAACTTCTTCAAAGTAAATAAGTATTATGAGCCGATATCTCTCCTTCGTCCTACACTATAGTGTTAGATCGATAAGAGTGCAGGTTTTTCCAGTACATCCTCAGTCAGTGCGTTCATGACACATTCCCCATGAGTTTACAAAGTTTCGCGTGTTAAAATATTCCTTTCGTGAGGTATTGCATTTTTCGACAATGTTTTCTATTAGTTTCAAGATAAATAATTAAAAAAAAAGCCTATCATTAAGAGTTACAAAATTCGCAAAATTACGGACCTGTCAATGAAATAAGTAACGTAACGTTGCAAAATCATAATTTTCTAAACCCAGAAACGAATTCGAAGCAAACTTTTAAAAGCCCCATTTACACTGGCGATTTTAGATGCGATTTTTAAGGCGGTCTGGGTCATTTTTTGAAGTAAAAAACTGTAAGTTGTATTTAGGACATCAAGATTACCTGGACAAATGTCTCTTTAGAAGCATAACACAAAATTTATCTTTTATAAAATTTATATTTTCAAACATCGCCGCAGGAATCGTAGCAAATATCGCCGCAAAAATCGCCAACGAAAACGGGCTTTTACCTTCCTTCGCTAAATATTCAAATGGTTAAAAATTTGAGTCAAATTTATTGAAAATCGTCCGAAATTTGATTGACAGCAGTCAAAATACTAGAAAAGCCTTTCAAGTGCCGTCAGCACAATTTGAGTAGTTTTGAAAATGGGTGTAAGGTGATTTTGTTTTTTTAGTAGTCACAACTATTATAGTATGTGATTTTAAAATAATTTTTAAGTTCTACAATTTGTTGAGATAAACCAATAATACAGTTAGGATCGCAGTTAGGATCTTCCATCGGGATCGCAATTTGAATAACTTCATAATAACTCAGTTAAGCCTTTTGTGCAAGTTTATTTTGTATTTCAAAGCCGACGACGAGGACTTGGCAGGATTTCAAACTCCACGCAGGTACCTTTAATAGCGTCTTACTTTCTTAATTCTGCTTCAAATGTGATTAACTGAAACACCTTCAGTGAATTGAGTCAGAGATTGTGAAACACCGGTACTGCAGCTGCTACGAACATTTATATTAACTTATTAACGTTTTTTTTTATTACCAAAAAGCGCAGATATTTTGCAAACACGGGTCAGATAGAAACAAGTGTCTAAGCCTTTAAGTATAAAGCAACGGATGTAAAAAATTACTTAGAAAAAGATTCTTTCGTACGTTTTTGAAGGATCCCGATGGAGGATCGGCCTGACTGCGATCCTAACTGCAAAAATAGCAAAAGTCCCCTTCTAGATCGAATTAGAATTTAGAGGAGAAAACCCCCTCGAAGCACAGGAGAGAACCAACAAATAAATTTACTCACATTACGACGACGCTGCCTTCCTCAATTTCGACCATCCTTTCGCTTCAAGGTCAGAAAAAGTTTACAGCCACTTTTTAGACAACTGTTCCTGTACGCTTCTCCTCCTGAAAGGGAATTTGTTTATCAACATTTAAAACGAATTTTAGGGTGCAAAATAATACATATAGTTGAGCTAAATTATTACAAATTTTAATTCATCGGTTTGAAGTTGGAATTGATAGATATGTTCAACATTCAGGTTTGTTATTGTGTTCATAAAAGCCAACCAAAAGGACTATTATTTTCGATTTGTAAATTAAAACTTAGAAAAGAAATATTTTTCCTTTTCTTTCTATCAACTGATTTAGTTTCTAAACCATTTTAAGGTATTGATGGCTGTATTGTTTATTATTTAAAATGTATTGAGAACCAGATTTTCTTGGGTAATATCGATACCTGAATGACGCATTCGTGCCTCTAATAATTGAATACTTGGAGAAAATCCACAAAATCATTATCATTTCATGTGAAAACAATACTTCTTAAAGTACCGAGAAAGTCGACGGTCTGGACAAGCCGGTGACATTAATTAGCCAGATTATGTCATTAAAAAATATATATTTCCAAGAAGTTAATTATCAATAGTTTGAAAAGCCATTTCAAAACTACTTGCAAGAGTGTTTCATCCTCAAGCTGGTTTCAGTTCGCCACCCACCTCTCGTTGTTTGGAGAAAGACTACTAGCTCTCTTTGTAAGATTGCCTATTCAAAGTCAAACGGTTTATTTTTTCTATCGTTAGTAAAACGAAAATATCTCTTTCATCGTTCTCGCCAAATCTATAGCACTGATTAACACACGCAACGCATATTTGATTATTGATCACAGCGTTCATCTCCCATGCTGGGTTGGAGAGGCCAGTCTGTAACAACTATTTATAAATTTTCTAACGATCCTATTCAAGCACAACACCCAACTCACGTAATGTTTTTACGGAGGGAGGGACACAGGAGAACACGGAGAAAACCCTCGAAGCACACTGAGGAGAAAGCCTACAAACTCTACTCACATACGACACAGAGCCTGGCGAGACTCGAACCCGGGTAGCATTATTGGCGAGAGGAGAGCGCCACCCATCAGCTTCCCCATCACAATACAATTTTAAAGTTTTATTCGAACTTAAGAATTGACAATTATGTTCAACTATGTTTTTCTAGGTTGGTTCTGTTTTGGTTTTGTTCGCTTAGTAAAAAAAATATTTTGTTTATTCTTTTGTAAATAATTTACTGACATCATTTGCTGTACGGCTTAGTTTAAATTTACCGGTTGAGAATTTTGGGTAATAGTGATATTTTGTGATATTTTTTGCCTTGGTAAATGCTGGAAAAATTATCATACTCATTAAACTATGAGGAGAAAACAAAGTAGCGAGATGGTGCTTTGGACAGGTGATCTTGGGCGGAATACAAATGTTGAGCTTGACACGAGCCGAATCTATTAACATAAAAGACCGCCTTTTTATCATCGCGTGTTTCATCCTCGATCCAAAACATTCCAAAGCCCTGCAGCGCTTCTTGTTTTCCACACCCACTCCTGGGAGGCTGGATAACAGATGAAACACAGTGTGAAATATGACAGACTTCAAGAGTATTCTCTTATAGGCAAAATATTATTTAATTCAATGCCAAAAGATTTATTCTTGCTCTCATTAGTTAAAGGGAAATTCTTCTCTTTTTGTTATCGCCAATTACATACTCTCATGGAAGCGAGAAACATTTGGATTACTTTTTAGAGCTTATTATTAAGAAATTTCTCCCAAGATTTCTTTCGTATTCATCGAGTTTTTAATTATTATTTCGAATTCTTTTTCGCATTCAAATGTTTTAACTATTTTGAGAGGAGTTAACGTTATGACGTTGATAATGTCGGTCAACAAAAGAAACTACGGCAAGGAGTTTGGTAGTATTGGAATACTCCCCCTGACCGTTCCCTGCGCCATCTTGAAAGGTTGGCGGGCCTCTGCAGTGAAGCGAGACATGAGGTGACCTTGCAATGATAGAGAATTGATAGTGAATAATTGTCCAAGGTGTTGAAAAAAGGTTTTTATCAATGTAAGCTCACCGTTCATCTCACTTCGATGCAAAAGCATGGCTACCTTTCATGGCGCAGGGAGCTGTGACTGAATTTGATAATTTTAGAGAATTGACTCCTGTCTTCTTTCCATAGAATAGAAGTATAAAAGGAATAGAAGAATGTCGACTGGTGCTGTGCTGGCGTCGATCGCTGTCTTTCTTCTTTATTCAACAAAATGTTCATGCTGTGAGTGTTTTAAAATGTTTTATCTAATTTTAAACAATAACATCCTCGCCCGTGGATAGCAAATGGGGGCAAGGGAATAGATTTTTACTGAAATAGAAAATAGTTTATATGTTGGTGACTTTTAGGGGTTATCAGTAGTTTTGAAAAGTTCCGAAAGCATCCCCGCCCTATCAGTTAAATATGGGAGGTCCCCCTGGGACCAAGCTTTGATCCCGAAGAGGAATATTTTTTTTTTTACCCGAATTACTTTTGACCAATTATGCATCGTCTCTCAAATTGTAATAGTGTTTGGGCGCAACTAAAATAAATGAAATGAATTTCGGTCATAAGTTTAATACTTCATTTTTATCATTTTAATTCTTTCTCATCTCAAAAGCTGTATTTTTACTATGCAAAAGACATGGTCCCGAGATTTGACGTATCTCACCTCTTTACAATTGCATTTCTAACAGCTACTCCTTGCCAAATGAATACAAACATCAGTTCAAGAACATATAGTGACACCATAGTAAACCACACCATCGCTGGACCCATCATGTTATCTATCACTGCAAAGAATGAGAGAGAATGCGAGATGGAATGTCATCTGGCTGTACCAGATCTGTGCTATATGTTCAACTACCATCCCTCGTCTAAGGTGTGTGAGCTGCTCTACAAGGATCGTGCAGCAGAGTACAAGGTGGAGAAGAAGGACGGATCTACATTCAAGACACGAAAGGTTTCAGTGAGGGTGGGGTGGGATGCAATTAGTTTTGGTGATAGAGGCGGGGATGGCAAGTGGGTGGGGTAGGGATGGCAACTGGTTTCAGTGAGGGTGGGGTAGGGATGACAAGTGGTTTCAGTGAGGGTAGGGTAGGCATGGCAAGTGGTTTCAGTGAGGGTAGGGTAGGGATGGCAAGTGGTTTCAGTGAGGGTGGGGTAGGGATGCAAGTGGTTTCAGTGAGGCTGGGGTAGGGATGGCAACTGGTTTCAGTGAGGATGGGGGAGGGATGGCAAGTGGTTTCAGTGAGGGTGGGGTAGGGATGCAAGTGGTTTCAGTGAGGCTGGGGTAGGGATGGCAACTGGTTTCAGTGAGGATGGGGGAGGGATGGCAAGTGGTTTCAGTGAGGGTGGGGTAGGGATGTCAAGTGGTTTCAGTGAGGGTGGGGTAGGAATGGCAACTGGTTTTAGTGAGGGTAGTGTAAGGATAGCAATTGATTTCAGTGAGGGTTGGGCCGTGGATGGGAGTACTGATTGGTTTTGGTGAGGGTGGGGTAGGGATGGAAATTAGTTTCAGTAAGGGTAGGGTAGGGATTGATTGTGTACATATATCTGAATGGATGTTGATAATACCTTTCTTTTAGTGTGATTCGAACACTTGTCTCAATAGTGGTCAGTGCTATTCCCTTGGGGACAGAACAAGCAGCAACTGTATCTGCATTCCTATGTTCAAAGGATCAAAATGCGAGTGTAAGTCTCAAACAAAACGTTTCCCCTATCATTTCGTACATCTTGAGAAAAATACTACATGGTCCAAACTCAGTTACACAGGTTTAGCCTTATTTGCAAGAGAACAGTCGGTTATGAGTTGTATTTATAGAACTCAGGCTGACGTTGTGGTAGTGCACTCACCTCTCACCTCTCACCTCTGGGGTCTCAGGTCTGATTCCTGGACTTGGTATCACATGTGGGTAGAGTTTGTTAGGTCTCTCTCTTGATGCGAGGGTTTTTCTCCGGTCGGGGTTCTCCGGTACACAGGCTTTGCACCATCACGTGATGGCAGCCATGACAGGAGGCAGGAACAATTGAATCTGGTTAAAATATGATTTACATGAGAAAGAAAAGACTCTATTGTTGTGCTTCCTGTCATGGTTGCCATCACGTGATGGTGCAAAACCTATATTCCTCCCTCCACAAACCTAACAAGCTAAATTCCAATCGATCTATAAGCTACCCATGACTTAGATTAGCCCAGACATTTTTTCAGGGTTTGATAAAACTGATTTGAAGGTATTTAAAAGTGATTATCCCATGCAATGCTATTGTTTTCCTTCAGTTTGTAAGGAACCTGTTTTCTCGACTAAAACGTACCGTGATGCCATTACGAATTACGCTATCGTTGGACCTCGTCTGAAGTCCCTGACAGCCGCAAATGAGGGGCGCTGTGAGTGCGAATGTCAGTGGTACGACCAAGACTTGTGTTACATGTTCAACTACTATCCCTCGTCTAAGGTGTGTGAGCTTTTCCACAAGGATCGTCCAGCACAATACAAGGTGGAGAAGAAGGAAGGAAGCACATTCAAAACTCCAAAGGTAGGTTAATTTCTGTAAAGATTAATAACACACTTTAGGAAATGTTTTCTTTTAAATTTGGTTAGTGACACATAGCATAGCTACCTCACCGCCTGCCCTTCCACCAACCAATTCCCCTCCAATGGGCATGCACATTACAGTGCTGGTTTTATCAGTCGGTAAACACTCAAAATAGCCCAAAATGCCCTATTCCGGAGAGGACTGGAATCTAACCCTTAACCTAACCTGTTCCTTTCTGAGCTATGGAAACAAGTGTTTAATTATATCGCTAGGTGGAATTGATTCTAGGGTTGGTTACGTTTAGGTTTATATTCCAGTCCTCTCTCGAAAAGTTCATTTTGGGCTATGGAAACAAGTGTCTACCCTATCAGTCCATAACTCTGTCATTCTGACTGCGCATGCTCGAGGAAATGACATCATCGGGCAGAATGCTGCGTCACATCCGGGAATTTAATTCGCTTGAGTGACCCGCGAAATTCAAAATTCTATTTGAATATGAGTGATAATTACAGAGAAGCACAGTGAAGTACGCACGCTTTTCATCATTTTTTTCATCATTTCATCACTTTTTACTATTTTTACTATACATCGAAAGTTTCGCTACGCATGCGCAATAAATGTCCAGAAATTTGGGGTCGAGTGTGTAACAGATCAATTTTGCCGTCAATTTTTATCTTACAAGATACAAATAATATTTCTTTTTCATTTCGTTCATGTAGTGCGATATTGGTCCATGTCTCAATGGAGGAAAGTGTCTTTCGCTGGGTCAGAACATGACCAACAGCAAGTATTGTATGTGCGAAACCATGTTCAACGGAACACTTTGCCAAAGTGAGTCATGCTTGCTTTAAAGAGATAATGTTGTATTCTGTTAATTCTTAAGTACAAACATCTACTGCATGTATGCATATTAGCATTCACCATTTCACATCGGAAATTGAAAATGAAATTGAAAATTCACAAGATGAACGAGCCATACTACTCGCCATCTAAGGTCTTTGCTGAATGGTGCAGGCAGGCATTGTTCAGGTATGAATATAATATGAAGAAATTCTCATTGTCCCACAGTTCCTTTGGGTCGTGCAATCACCGACTGCCATTCGCAGTTTGCCCCTTTAACCTTTTTTGAAATAGAAATAGTATTTTTGGTTTAAGGAGGATGTAGGATAGGGGAGAACTTGCAGTACAAAGGCAAGCAAAGAGCGCAGACAAGGTCAAACATGGTTCAAGACAGAAGTAGAATTTAGACCCAAAGTACTGAGACTAAGTGACCTGAAGTCCATTAGGACATGGCATTTCTTGGTCAAATTGCTTTGTACAGTAGAGATACAGTCTGATGTGGCTTTGCTTCGTCTTGGCTCTTCAATTCAAATTTCTCGTGCGGAGTCATTAAAATTTTACAGAAGTCTCCACATCCACAAATTACCGTCAACAAAGTCTGCAAAGATGATTCCTTTATCAGTACGGATTATAGTAACATATGGCGAGATTTCTAATTAGTGATCTGGCCAATCACGTACCGGGATTTCGCAGTACGTCAGCAAAACGTCACATTATTTTTAAAAATTAACTGCAAAACGTCACAAACTCAAGCAAAATCAAAACATTGAATGTGGCGGTCGAGATCCTAAAGGACTTTGCGAGGTTTATATAAAACTGAATCCCAAGCGAAATATTGAACTGGACTTTTTATTACTACACTTTTAGAAAATGAGTGTTGCCATTGTACCATAAGGATGTATAAATCGTGTGTGACAAGCTTTATGGTAGAGTACATTGCTGTTCAAAGTAGCGGTTTCAGTGGGAAACTTCGCGATCAACCTTTTAACTATATAAAGTAAGACTTATGTTGTATTTGGCAAGAAGAAGAATTCCGCTGTAATATCTAGTCATTTGCAATTACGAAGATCTAATACTGAGTTTTCAAGATATCACATAAATTTCACAATAATTCATAAAGCGATCTGTGCACAAATAAATACAAAAGCCACAGTAGTTGACTGCTAAACTCAACTCGACTCAGTAACGCCATCGCCGTATAGAGAGGAACATAACTCTACTGAAATGAAAAGTTAAGACTTACTGGTAAAGTTGGCTATACGATTAGAACTAGAAGAGTCTATTAAAAGGCATATTAAAAACTATCTTGGAATTTATAAAGTTAAAACAAAGTCTAAGAGCATGACAAACCAAAACACTCAACCCGAGGTTTACCGTAAACAAGAGCTTCAGTATGGCCGTTGGAGACTCAATCTTTCGAAGAGTGGTACCGGTTTGTTTAAGGTGGTACCATGTTGAAACTTCGCACAAACCAAGATAATTTATCTTAGAACACATAAAAAAATACGATGATCTTAGAAAAAAATTGGAATAATGTAAAATAGGTTGATTTATGGAGCTTCTCTTACTGGCTTTGACAATATCGCGGCCAACTGACTGCAGAAAATTTATGAAATCTATAGGAAAAACTTGACAAATCCAGCATTATTTACTATATCTGGTATCTTGAAATCCACGTGCTGCTGTCTGAGTAAAAATATCCCGAGTGTAGTGTCCGTGAGAGCCCAGGCAATAGATTTAATAGAAAGCAGAATATTTTTGAATGACTTTTTGGTTTCAGTACGAAGACAATAGGCCGTGACGTCACAAATCTCGCCATATGTTACTATAATCCGTACTGTTTATCATAATCTATTTCCATCAGTGATCCTATTTCATGTTACTCTGCTATGTCCCGCCATTTTCTTCTTTCAGCTCCCACTTGTAACTTCACTTCAAGTGTCTCACCATACACTAACGCCATGCTCAATTACACTATCGTTGGATCAAAACTTTGGTCCTTCAACGCCATCAACGAGTCAGCCTGTGAGTGCGCTTGCAATGAAAAGGATCAAGGTCTGTGTTACACGTTCAATTACAATCCTTCGACCAAGCTTTGTGAGCTTCTCTACAAGGACACCGCAGCGCAGTACTCGGTGGTCCAGAAGCAGGGATCCACTTTCAAGGCTAGAAAGGTTGTTGTTGCTGTGTCTTTTTTTTTTTTTTTTACCTAGCTCTTAAATTCGCGTGCTATCCAAACCTGACGGGCCACAAACTAGTAATCTCGTTTTTTCTCGTTTTTTCCTAGTGCGACTCAAATTTCTGTCTCAATAAGGGAAGGTGCTTTGTTCTCGGTGACCAGAACACTAAATCCTGCCTTTGCCATCCCTTGTTCACGGGGCCTACATGTGCAAGTAAGCCACGACATTCTATATTTTGCTTTATCAAAAAAAAAACTTTTAAACAAAGCCTATACTAAATCTGTTTTTTTTTTTTTCATCAATTTTTTCCAGTTCCTATTTGTAAGATAGACCCACATGTCTCAGCCATACAATACACCACTACTATTTCTGGCTATTCCATTGCTGGTCCAGTTCTGCGGTCCTTAACAATGATAAACGAGATGGCATGTGAATGTACCTGTCAACTGACAGCAGAAGGGTTGTGTTACATGTTCAACTATCATCCCTTGTCTAAGATGTGTGTCCTGTTCTACAAGGATCGTACAGATGAGTACACGGTCGCACCACAAGCAGGAATGACGTTCAAGACACGAAAGGTAATTAATAAGCGTTTTCCTTAGTCCTGCTCTGCTTTTATCAGAGAAAGAGTCATTTATATTCTGTTTTACAGCCATTCTCAGACACACGCGCACTGTTGCGATTTTTTTCTGTCGCGACAGGGTGGGTCTTGGTGGACGTCAATCAAAATGTTTCCATAGCACTGTCGGAAAACACAAAGCTACAAAGGCATGTGCGTATGGAATGTCATGGAAACGCTTTGATTGACGTCCACCAAACCCTACTTTGTCGCGACAGAAAAAATCGTAACAGTGCGCGTGTGTCTGAGATTGGCTGTAAAGTAATGTCCTTCTCCATAAAAAAATGATGCAAAGTTAAGAGAAATTCTTGCTGCGTATGTGACATCATGGAAGCCATGTTGGAAAATCTCCAAAGCCGGATTGGGTGGTAATTTCTTTATAAGGTAATCCAACATGGCAGCCAATGCGCTTCTTGATTTCTCTCGGAATACTTGCACCCTTCTTCTAGAATGATTTCATATAAACCGTGGCACAGACTCGTTAGGGAATCTACGATATTCTTTGAGAATCTAAAGCACAGCATGAAGATTGAGCAGTTTCATTAAGGCCCATCGTAATAGCCGACCACGTTGCAGTTGTGTCCTTGTCATCATGGGCATCATGTGACAAGCTATTAGTCCACTTCCGGGATATATGCTTCACTTGTCGCGCACAAAGGTTTCAATGTGAGGCTCCGTGCCAAATGCGCAGTGATTCGTGACAGGAGAAAGAAAAAATGAATTTAATTGAGCACGAAGCTTCTTACTGAAATTTCTTAACTTTAGCATATGTAGTTAGAATGCTTGGACACGGCACGGCCATGCAAGGCGTTTTTGCTATTCACACAAACCATAGTTTCACCGTTTTAATCGTCTTGTTTTCGCAGTGTGCGTCCAATCCATGCTTTACCAACGGCGGTCAATGCTATTCCCTTGGGGATCAAACCAGCAGACTCTGTTCGTGTAAAGCAAACTTTAGTGGAAAGTACTGTCACGGTGAGTTTGAAGACTCATTATTAAACCGTCCTTGTTTTGCGAGGGTATCGCCCCATGTAAGGGAATCCGGAATGATGCGGGATTCCGGAATCCAAGGTCAATTTTTTGGGGCGAAGGGTTGATACTACTATTAAACCTACACTGCTAAACACGGCCAACAGCGGCAAACTTGAGTGTAAACAAAAATCTTTTTATGTATTTCACTTGTCCTTAATTAGAATTTGTTGGAGAAAATCGGTCAAAGAGACAGATGAATGCCTTCGCTTCGACATACTTGTCTTTATAAAAAAAATTTCAGTAAAAAATCACACATTCTCGTACAATTTGGAATTAATAGCCAGTCTTAATATTTTGAAAGTTCTTTAATTGCACTCGTTTAAAGGCTCGTGCAATTACAATTACGTGCGATTTCCTATATAAATTCTCAAGATCTGCATACCATTTAGTCAGAAAGGTTAATCCACGACATGAAACAATATAGAAAATGTCTCAGAAATTTTGACTTCTCTTGACAAAATAATATGTAAAATAGAAACCTGAGTTTTCTGGAGGCTGCCTCCAGTTAGGAAGGAGAAGCTCAATTCAAATTTTCTCGTTTTCATTCACAGTTGCCTCAAGAGGAATCAAGGTGAACACGGCCACTGTTTGTATCGGAGCCAAAGATAACAGCTTTGGCACATTCGTCGCTCCATTCAATGGCAAAGTCAAGACGTTCAGGCTTGTTCACCTTTCGGGAGGCGTGGCTCACGTCGGTTGGCCGCTCGACTACACAGGTCTAGGAAACTGGGGTACCAAAGCATATTTCATGTTGGTGTTGTTAAGGACATTTCCTATGAGGATCGAGCTTCACGTCACTCACGAGAACAATACAAGAATCACCCCACCTCCGGGTTATCCACTCGACATGGATTACGATAGAATGGGGTACGACTTACCCGGCTTTACCAACATGAGTCCAGAGCTCATCTTTCCTGAGATTTCACCACAGATCACTGTCAGGAAAGGACAACAATTCAGGATTTGGTTTGGCCAGGATTTGTCAGACAACTCTGATTTTGATAATTTAGGAACAACCTGTGCAGACGTGTACATTTATTACACGGAGTAAATGTGGATCATGGAACTGGCACTGACACACAAGGCGGATGGGGAGCTAAGGAGTACACGGAATAGGGCATATACAATCCAAGCAAAATTGAACTCCATGTCACGTATGATAATAAAGTAAGGATCACACCTCCTCAAGGGTACCCATTGTATATGTTTTACGATAGAATGAGTACGATGTTCCTGGCTATAACTATAATAGCCCAGAGCTTGTCTTTCCAGAGATTACACCAATTAAGGTAACAAAGGGACAAAAATATAATATTTGGTTTGGACAAGATTATATGGACAACAAGAAGGTGACAATCATGAGACAACCTGAGAAAGCGTATACATTAACTGTACAGAGTAAAGTTTACTTTATATTGGTTATTCTGAGTAGAATACTTTAGGTCCTATAACTGAGCACTGTGGAACACCATCAATCAAGGGACCACCTGTGCAAACGTATACATGCTCTATATGGAGTAAAGTTTACTATATATTGGTTATTCTGAGTAGAATACTTTAGGTCCTATAACTGAGCACTGTGGAACACCATCAATCAAGGGACCACCTGTGCAAACGTATACATGCTCTATACGGAGTAAAGTTTACTTTATATTGGTTATTCTCAGTAGAATACTTTAGGCTTTTAACCAAAATTATAGGTTCAATAACTGGTCACCATGGAAACCCAGTTCCATATTAAACAAAATATTTCAATCAAAATAGATTAGACTCGATAGCTATGTATCAAACGCCACACAATAAATAATATACGATTTGCACATGTATACCAGTATGGTATATCTATACTTATGACTAGGGATGTAATTTTTTTACTTTAGGGTTATTTCCACAATAAATTACTTTTTTGGGCCCCAGAACCAAGCTGTAAGGAACACCACATCAAGAATCCATAATACTAAGTCAACACATATAGGAGGTTTGTCGTATACAGAAGTTCATATCTGTTATACGAAATGAGACATGACAATAAAATAGAACACTAGAACCCATCATCACATATGCAGACAATTTTTGGTTTGGCAGAAGTTCATATCTGTTATACGAAATGAGACATGACAATAAAATAGAGCACTAGAACCCATCATCACATATGCAGACAATTTTTGGTTTGGCAGAAGTTCATATCTGTTATACGAAATGAGACATGACAATAAAATAGAGCACTAGAACCCATCATCACATATGCAGACAATTTTTGGTTTGGCAGAAGTTCATATCTGTTATACGAAATGAGACATGACAATAAAATAGAGCACTAGAACCCATCATCACATATGCAGACAATTTTTGGTTTGGCAGAAGTTCATATCTGTTATACGAAATGAGACATGACAATAAAATAGAGCACTAGAACCCATCATCACATATGCAGACAATTTTTGGTTTGGCAGAAGTTCATATCTGTTATACGAAATGAGACATGGTGATAAAATAGAGCACTAGAACCCATCATCACATATGCAGACAATTTTTGGTTTGGCAGAAGTTCATATCTGTTATACGAAATGAGACATGGTGATAAAATAGAGCACTAGAACCCATCATCACATATGCAGACAATTTTTGGTTTGGCAGAAGTTCATATCTGTTATACGAAATGAGACATGGTGATAAAATAGAGCACTAGAACCCATCATCACATATGCAGACAATTTTTGGTTTGGCAGAAGTTCATATCTGTTATACGAAATGAGACATGGTGATAAAATAGAGCACTAGAACCCATCATCACATATGCAGACAATTTTTGGTTCACACTAAAATCATGTTATTATTAATTTCACCTACTGATACATCATTTATAGGCATTTTAAAACTTGCTATTCATTATTACTTACTAATATTACTACTTGAGTACTCTGACAAAAGGACTAGCCTTTTACTCCGACGAAGGACTAGCGTCCGAAACGTCAGTAAGTGATCTCTCTTATTTTTTACGGTGTAAAATTTAACATTTTATCACAACTGTTTCATTAGAAACACCAACACAGCCCACACTAGCTTACTGCTAGTTATCATATCTTTACTCAGACAAAAAATTATTCCTGTTGGTGATATTATTTTATGACAAAATATTTGACTTCGCAGCATGAGAATTTCAGACTTTTGATTGGAAAGAACATAATGAAATTCTCACTTCACTTCCCTTCCCTCACTTCCCTAACCAAAACCTTGTTGCTAACAAACACAAGATCTTTCAAGTCAGATAATAACTAAATTGCCAGATGCATTGACCAACATTGAAAAAAAAATAGAAGGTACAGTATAGCGGAGTATGTGACGGTATAGCACAATACAAGAGGTGAAATAAAGGTATACTAAGGAATATCTGCATATTAGAATCTGAATGAAGAAAAGTGTAGTACTCACTGTAGATAGCAATAGGAAATGTGCATCAAAGCCCACAAAGCACTCTGGGAAACTGAGTCCTGCAAAAATGGAACAGCAAAACCAAAGGGAATATCAGAAAAAATTACTGTTATTTTCGTCTGTTGAAATACTTACATTTCCATAGAAAATGTTGAAGGTAAAATTGTCAGATGAATTTTTAGAGACAAAGAAGCATAAGGACTCAGTTTCCCATCATGCTTTGTGCTATAAATTCGAGCCCATGCATAATGGCTATTGCCGAGTCAAGTATAGCATAGGTAAATTAATTTAAGATCAAGGCATGCACTTTATACTACATGGCATAGATGTTTCATGCTTACAAGTTGAATATCAGGTTCAATCATCTGTTTTGGTCTTCTTGTTTGCAGTCTCGCCGTCATTTGTTAAATTCATAAAGTGTTCTTTCAGCACTGCTAATGCTTTTCCTCTATGTGAAATACTATTCTTGACTTCTGGAGCCATTTCAGCATACCTAGAAAAATACAAATCAAAATCCCAGTAATTACAATATTGTTTCTTCATCCTCCTCTCTAAATTTTTCAAAGGAGTTTTCCCTCTGTAGACAAACAGAAAAAAAAACTTAATAAAATATTAATTAAAATTATTGGATAATGATAATTTTCTACCTTCTCTCTCTTTTGCTGCTCTCCCTTCTCTCTATATGATTTTGTTGTTTCTCCCTCCTCCCTGCCTTTTTTAGCCATTTTCCCTCCTTGCTGATCTGTTCCTCTCCACTCCACTATCAACAAGCATCCCAGCACAATGTACACACCACAGGGAACCCACAAAACATATCAAGGCCAAAACGATGGTAACCTAAAACACAATGTTGCGTTAAGATTAACTATTGTTCAAAACTTACGTTTGATCAAATCCATCAGGCTGGAAACAGGGATCCCAACCAAAGTTTCTAGGTCCACGGGGCTCAACAATATTACCCTTTGAAAATAAAATTAGGAAAAAATCAATCAAGAAACAATCTTTATATGAGAAGTATGACGATGGTGATACTGATGATGATGATGATGATGATGATGATGATGATGATGATGATGATGATGATGATGATGATGATGATGATGATGATGATGATGATGATGATGATGATGATGATGATGATGATGATGATGATGAGGATGATGGTAATGATAATGTTGCTAATGTTGATGATGATGATGGTGATGATGATGATGATGGGGATGATGATGGTGATGAGAATGACGCTAATGATGATGATGGTAATGATGGTGATAATGATGATGATGATGGTGATGGTGATGACAATGAAGATAAAGTCCATTTTTTTCTTTTCTTATTGGCCAAGAGGGTGCCACTTGATGTTCATGAAATTTCACTGTTTCCCAGTCCCAGTCTATACAGCTGTAATCAGCATTAAATGTTTTGGTATAATTATTTGTACTCACTGGTGTTTTTCCTCTAAATAAAAGAATAGGATCATCTTTTATCCCAGAAGAGAAAGCAAATGTACAAAGTGCAAATGCTGACTTGTCCTCCCAGTCAGTCAGCATGCGATGGAGACCTAGAAATAAAATGCACATCCATCCCTTAATACACGATTCCAAATTCATTATTCAGAGAACCCTCAAAATTTGTCAAATACCTTCTGGCCCAATTTTCTTTAGAAACCATTTTCTAAAAAGGAAAAAAAATTATACAATTCAAAATATTATTTTGATAAAAATTAATTTTAGATTGGTTCACATAGAAAAACCATTTTGTACAATGTTTAAAATGACACCACAACTACAGTACACTGCAAGATAATTAAGAGGTTTTGCACAATTACATTATGAGACTATTGATGAGACTAACTCTTGGAGAGAACACAGAGAATTTATATGTTTAAATAAAAAAATTTATAAAATTATGGCATCCTTGTTGGATGACAGGATACCATAGATTTCAATGAAAAAGATTTCACATTGCCCAGAGTGAAGGGATTCGGTTGTTCTACCAATCATGCAAAACCTCTATTTTGTGAAAACATATACTTATGAAATAACTTACACATATGGACCAGGAAGACCACCAAATGCATTAAAACCTAAACAAGTGTCCTCTACTATTACTGGTCCTTGGATCTGTTACCAAGGCAACAAAAAATGAGAGTTAAAAAATGTGAATGCAATTGTATTAACTACTTTAAAAAGAGGAAGGGATTGCTTATGGGGGACGCTTGTCCCCTGTAACCATACATTCTTTGTAAATTTTTGACACTTTTGAAAGCTCATAATTCTTATTGGTTTGCTTTCATTAAAATGTTCAAATTTGCCAGATTGACTAATATTGAGGTGTTTTCGCAAATAATAATTTTTTGCTAATAAAATATAAAGTTACACCACTGTCTTGCTCATTCCTAAAGTCACCAACTATAATTACATGTAAACTTGTCCGGGTAATACATTATTGGGATTTGGTAATTATTTTATGGTAAATTTATTGAGGGGTTACAGTGGATACAGGGGGAGGGGGAAGTGTAGCGGATGCCCCTTAATTTTCTTAAGAGTGTAATAGAACAAGCAAGAGAGGAAAGTTATGAAGTGGCCATAAGCCTATGAACTGTGTAAAACACACACATCACATCACAAGAGATTTAATTTATAAAATAGACCTATTTCGTTTTGGTGTAATGTTTTCCCATTTCAGACCACGTGCCAATCCTTGAGTATCATTTCTTTGTTTAATGGTTGTACATGAGACGACACTTGAATATGGATACAACTCAAACAATGAACCCTATTCTCTAGGAAATGAAACATGGTCTGAAATGGAGAAACATATGCACCAAGATTAGGTCTATTCACTTCAAGTTTTTTTCCTAACCTTCTCAACAGCTACTTTGCACTTTTCCCTTGAAATTTCATCAGGTTCACCTTGAAACTCAGGTACTGAAACATAACACCAAAAGGATATTGATCAATATAATTTTGCCATAATAATCATTACTTTCAAAAAGATTATTAATTTCCCATTGAATTTGAAATTTGAAAAATACTCAAGTTTCGAATTCTCTGTAGCTACATTAAGTGTTAGTGTCAATTTTGTGTAGAATATTCACGTGTTCCAGTAAAGGTCTGTGAAAATTCAAAGTGTTGTATATAATTGTTGAAGTTGTGCTTTCTTTACTTTACTGTTGGTATACACCCCTTGCAGCACGTCGGAATGCAGCTCAATTTGGAGGACAAAACAAATAGATGCCAATTCTCAGGAGATTGAAATTCTTTTGTTTTTTCCTCCAAATTGAGTTGCTTTGATGTCATGGGAAAGGGGTCTATTTGAAAATGTTTTGCTGCTGAAATGACTCCACTGAACTCAGCCCAGATGTTGTTTCAGGGTTCAATTTAAAGCTTGAAAACCTTGAAGGAAGTATTATGAACCCTGTTATGAACACTGTTATGAAGTAAGTTCATATTCAAGAGGTTATGAACACATTATTAAAATATTATTAAAATATTAAAGCCTTACAGTCAATGTTTCTTGATTCAACTTTCCATGGGAAAGAATCACCTAAAATAGCAACGACCTAGAAAGAATTTAAAAAGTGAATGAGAAAATGGAAATTACTAAAATGACCAAAACAAACAAAGAAAAAAGCTGTGAAAACTATTGTATGAAAAATGGGAGGTTCTGTATGTACTTCAATAGCCACAATAAAAGACTCCAAGATATACAATAGAAGCAAGCTGACAAAGAATACAAATTATAGGTTTCTATTGAATTACGCACGCTGTGTCCTCTATTGTGTGTGGTACACAAAGGAGCCAAAAAATGAGTTCAACATTTCCAATATTGGAAACAGGTAGAAACTTCGTGTATTGTACAACTTTGTATCTATCATAACTAATGTATTTGGTAACCATATTTTTGCAACATACATGAAGTATTATTTGGCAATTACCAAAGTTAATTTAAAA
This sequence comes from Anthopleura sola, assembly GCA_023349425.1. NCBI lineage: Eukaryota > Metazoa > Cnidaria > Anthozoa > Actiniaria > Actiniidae > Anthopleura > Anthopleura sola. Next base: position 2,853,604 of record JALHLI010000010.1, read on the forward strand.
ACAACAGCTATTCAAGTATATACTTTATTAATGTATGAGTAAGTAAGGTCATATTCAAGAGGTTTTCTAAACACATGTGATGTGAAGTTTATAAAATGTCTCTGTAAAATTATAGAAAATCACTACTTCAGGGATTGGGCTACCTGTGGTTTCAAGAAAATCTTAAGCAAGACTCGAGTGAATTGTTTTCAATTCGAAATTACTTCCCAAACAGTTTTCTGCCTCCAAAAAGTATCTATCAAAGAACTTCCAAAAGATTTCTCCTAAATCTTCAAATATTTAGGTTCCTAGATTACTAATATCTGTCAAACTATAAAGTTTAAAATGAGCTAAAATATTTTAATTACGTACCTCTTTTAGTTTGTTTTGGTTCCCAGTGACAAATACTAACGTTTTCCTAGACATTTTGAGTTAACTTATAATAAAAAACGTAATTTCTGGATCAAAATAAGCGGCTCAACGATCCACGTGTGCACAAATCTGCACACTCTTCGACTGACTTCCAAGTCTCGTACGTCGGTCACTCGTCGGTCAAGAATCGCCATTTCCGTCGGTTTACCGAATTTTAACCGAATCTGACGGAAGTCGTAAACTTTGGTTTTCGTGTCGGTTTTCGTACTAATATTAGTTTTCTGGATATCGTTTACAGTAATATTTAAAAAAACAAGCCGTCTATTTATTTCATCTCAAGATGTAAAGATAATGACGTCCTCTAATACAATATCAGGATTAAAGTAATCATTTTTGAAATAATAAAAAACTGTCAATAACTAGGTAGGCGTCCTCCGATTGAATCTGATTGAAAATTCTTGATTGAAGCAGTATCTTGGGAAAGGTTTATTACGAAATAATTTCTATGTATGTGTGGTACGCTATGTTCGTCGAAAGTATCTCTATACCTGCAGAGAATGGGGTGGGGAAGGTCCACAGACCTCTGTTTTTTAGGGATGCTAAAGAAGGACTTGTCTACTTTTTAGTACTTGAATCTCTTACTAGCTGTAATTCATCTCTTAACAAGATAAAAATGTCAGGATTTTGTAATCTCTCTTTCTGGATTTTTTGCCCAGTGTACAACAAAGCACTGTACAGTTCCCCAACTGTTGTTTCTTGTCGTTTTAGAAAGTCAATTGTGTCTAAGAATTCGGCCATAAATGTGTTACTTTCACCCACAGACACATCATAGAAAACTAGATTTACATTGGCCACCGAAGCTGACATCAGTTGTATTAGCGCCTTGACGTGTTTTTTCCCGCCAAAAGCACCACAGCCCCAGTGCCCTGTTGCTATGGTTACGGAAGGCTTAGCATCATTGGCGCATGCGTCGCGGGGGTCGCTTTTCTGGTCAGGGTTGTCTTGTCCATGGAATGTTCCGTTTGGCGAATGGTATTTAGAAACAGAATGAAATCCACAGTAAGACTTATTTAGCTCACGTTTGAGGTTACTTTCTTTCAAATCTTTGATTTCCGTGTCACCCTCTTCTTGGAAGTCAAGTTCCAGTGCATCCATGGCAACGAGACATCTTTGTTCCCAGTCCCAAGCCTCATTCCACGGGCCAACAAACTTTACCTCCCGACCAAATCCCGAATACCGACCGATAATTTCAGCTCCTCGGATGACAATCGCTTCATTGTCGTTCAAGGTCGGAGTAAACAACATTGCAACACACAATTCCGGGCTCATTCCGAAAACAACTTCTTCTTGTGTCCCTGAGACTCCAAACCCGATATCTTTATTTGAAAATATCACCTGAACTTCACCCTCACATGGTTCGTACCCAGTCCCCGGTCTAATGTCGGTCAGCTTGTCACAAGCTTGGCTCCAGTCTCCCTCTTTCTTTAAGACACGCCTTTCAAAAATCAATTCTCGACTGGGTGATTGAGGAATTCCATCATCGTCCAGTCGATTGAAGTATGTGAGGAGTGTCTTGAGGTATGCAATCGTAGGGAGAGATGGGGTGTCGTACCAAACACTGAAGTCCACCCAGAACTTATTCCAAGGTGAAGGTCGTAGAGTACAGAAAAACATGTGCACCAGTAAACAAGCTGCCTGTTCTCTAGTGAGTATGATTCTCGATTCCTTTCCTGCCGAGAGGACAGGAATTTTATGACCCGGAAAAAGATCTGGCATCTTCAAGGCTATTTTTATCATCGCAGGAATCTTTTTCAGAAGGCTTCCGGTTGAATCATGTGACCTCAGAAATTCTTCAAGTGTGTGTAAGTCACGTGACTGTACGGTTGCTATGGTATCCAGAAGGGATTCGATGGTCGTTATTTTGGTTGGGTTTAGCAGCTTGGTGATGAATGTCCACATTGGTACTGTTTCAGAATCGTAGTCCTCGCATATGCTCAAGGGGTCTTCGATTCTGACGTCAGGGTGAGATGGAAGAACTACATAGTCTTGCTCGTTCTTGCTTGTCATTCTGGCGCAGCGAGTTAATGGTGAAGTAATAAATTCTGAGATAATAAAGAATACAAAAATACATAGTTAATGGGAAACTTCACTGCTGTCATTTTAGTTTTCCTTGTAAATTCCAATTCGATCAAGGAACGAAGGCCACAGGTTTGTTAGCCACTGACTACAAGGACAATTTATATTCATTTTTAACTTTGAAGTTTAGAAATATCTATGGGCTCCCTGTGTTATGGTGTAGCCTCGCTTTCAAGGAGCTATGTTGGATTGCGTTACGCTGAAACGGTCAGGCGGTCACGTCAAATAATCTAAGATTTCTTCAAGTTTTTTTGAGATATTTTTTTGCTTTATAGCTGGAAAAAATATCAGAAAACTTGGCACAGTTCTCTGACAATTTTCTGAAGGTAGTTGCTTAATCAAAGTTTGATTGCAGCTAGTATGCCTGAGTATGCCTAGTTGAACAGTTAAGGTACGATTCTTACACATGTAACCCCGAAATCGCATTATAATAAAGCAATGAATAAGTCAATAAATAAACAAAGTTGGTGGTGTTGGATATAGTTCATTCATGTACCTTGTAATGATGGCGAGAAATCTCTTCCTCAAGACTGACTTGGACTTGGAAAGCGAAATAAGCAACAGTGTAACGCAACAAAACTCAGACCCATTCCCTTGAGTTATTTTTCACCGGTGGAAAACTGGTACGAAGTCAGACAATAATACTTGATGTTTATGATGATAAGAGGGGAAAATGCATTAATCAATAAAAATTAATAGCACATGAGTATGTGCACGTTTTCAGCTCTCCACAATCTTCATAAAACTAAACTCAAGTTTAAATTATTTTCAAAACTTGACATTCGATGTCCTCTCTTGCGCCACTCCCTCCCCTCCCCTCCCTTCCCTTCCCCTCCCCTTCCCCTCCACAGTCACTTAACAATGTAAAAGAAAAAAATCTAGAACCTTTTCAGAATTATTTTGGATGTAAAGCTCTGAAACAGGGAATATACAAAATTACTTAATTTTTCTCGATGGAATTTGAGGCATTTCTTTTGATATTTTCCTGTTCGGCCTCGCATCTAATATATTTTTGCAACGTGCGTCAGTGTGTGTGATCATGAAAAAATGTTGTTAAATATTTCATCTGTCATCTTAACATAGGTACAAAAAAACCCCAAGGTATATTGATGTGTAGAAGTGGTTGCTGTCACCAAACGGTCCATACATGGAGAGCGTCACGGTAGAGTTGTAATGTATGTACTGATATCGATCCACAACACTTGCTCTCTTGCAATATCAACCACTCATTTGTCACGTTAACATCCATTACAATCATAACAGATTGAAAGTTTAGTTTTTTCTAGACATATTTGACAACAATTTTTATTTTGAATTCCAGCTAACGCATCATAAGAATTCAAAATACGATATATATATTTTTTGATGCGTTTTTGTCGTCATGAATCGAAGTAGCCTCACACCCTCCCCCTCGGGCAAAATCTTTCAATTAATTTTACAATTACATACTCAAGCTAATTTTAATCTAATTTCGCTGTCAAACGGAACAGATTTCATTGCGAATTGAAATCAAACCCTATAATTTTTCTTTGAATATATACGACATCAAACAAGTATAATATTTAGTTCGGAGTTTTGAGTAGTTTTATGCCAATCTGACCGAAGTTGTCTCAATTGTTACTGCGTAATGGGTAAGAAATTGTACTTTAGCTATCTTTGATAAGAGTTCGTACGAGGGATGAAAAAATTCTCCAAAATTCTACCGATAGCAAAGTTTAACCTTTACTGATGATAGCTTGTAAGGCTGTGATTGGATAAGATGTAAGAATGGAAAGCCATTTTGCAGCTGCGAGCATTCTTTAATAATTAACTTTATTCATTTTATCTTTCCAGAATTAGGTTCGTTGACTATCCTTTGGATTGTTCTTGGAGTTTTTGCAGCGTTGATAATCATTTCAATCTTAGTGATAATCCTTTTTTGTTGGAAAGCCAAGTAAGTGTTCTTTCTCTCTTTAATGAGAAGCCATTTGAGTGTTCTATTTTTGACACAGAAAAGACTAGACATTATTTCTTTCACACTCAAAAAGCCAATCAAGTGTTCTAGTATGTAGTCAAAAAAGCCAATCAAGTGTTTTAGTATGTAGTAGTCAAAAAAGCCAGATAGATCGGCTACGTTTTCTATTAACAAGTCAGAAATACAAAGTGCTCTAACGGTTTTTCCTGAAGAATATACCAACTTCAGGAATGCTGCATTTGGCACGCAGTTATGAAGAAAAGCCAATCGAATGCATTATCTTGCTAATGTATATAGATCAAGTATTTCCTCCTTCCGCAAAACGCTAAATTCTAATTCGATCTGTGAGTTAACACATCGGCTCTGACTTTGATCAACCCGGGCCAGAGGTTGTTTCAGGGTATCGATAAAATTCAATGGAAAATGTTCTATCACTGAAGTATAATCGAATCAAACAAATACGTATTGGAACTAGCGAGCATGATGAGCATCTTAATCGACTCGAGGTGTGCGCACGAGGTGTACTTGAAAATTAACCAAATATAAAAAGCAATGATATAGAAGCAACCCCGAAATTCTCAATTTCACGAAGTAAAATTTAGTAAAATATTATTTGCTGAAACATCGCGTGCTAGTAAGGTTATCAGATCGAGTAAGTGATATTGGTAAACATTACAACACTTTCTAGAAACACGTAAACAGCGCGTGACGAAACACTCGATGCACAAGGCTCCTTAAAGTAAACCCATTGTCTTGAATGAGGAACACGAGACGGCAAGACAATACCTCAGTTAGCCAAAAATTATCAAATATATATATAAATGTATTGTAATTAAGGTGAAAATGTTATACTGTACCGTGCCGTGCCTTGGGATGTGTTATTTTCATAATTGCTCGCAAGTGAACTAAATTGAATCGAATCTATATTGTCGCCATGTTGGATGACATAACAAAGAAATCAACGGTTGTAATTTTTTTGGTAATTAATCCAAGATGGCGGCTGTGATACTCCTGACAAGGCTTTCCCCTGCTAATCTCGTGTACCATTGTTTTTGACCGCCATGTTGGATGACATAATAATAATATGAAAATTTGTATAGCGCATATACAAGTCTGTTCTATGCGCTCTAGTATAACTAAAAAGCTAAACTAAACAAATGAGTTTTAAGTTCTTTCTTGAAAGACAGCAAAGAGTCAGTGTTTCTTATCCCAGATGGGAGAGAGTTCCATAAAGTAGGGGCAGCAACGGAGAAAGAGCGAGAGCCATATGTTTTCAATGAGTAGGGTTTTACAGACAGTAGTAGTTCTTTAGAGGACCGGAGCGTTCTTTTAGGTTTGTAGACAGAGATCAGGCTTTCCCCTGCTTATCCCATGTACGTTTGTTTTTGGTCGCCATTTTGGATGACATAACAAAAGAAACCATGTTAAATTCATCTTTGGTTTTTCCCTGTGTAGGAAATCAAAACATACAGACATCAACCATCAGCGAAAACTCTCTGCAGCTATCATAGACAACTTCCAGAACCTTGAACAATTTAACTGGCAGTATTCCCGACAAACGAGAGCACAGGTTTTCCCATGGGAAGATATGAATTCACCGTGGGCTCATGTGGTCCAAAATGGAGTGGTATATGACGCGGGTGCTTCGATGAATCGACCGTGGATCGTAGGAAAACGAAATAATCCTATCTACGATGGTGGCGACAGTAATAGATCTACTCTGCAGTCTGTTTATCGTTACGAGGAAAAAAAGTGGAGGGCGATTGGAGAGTTTTACCCTGTAGAGAGAACTACGAATGTAGAAATTTCGACATATGGACAAGATGACATGGTTGGTAAGGAGGTAGGATTCCAAAATGGCGTTCTTCAATACGGTGAGCGCTTCCCAACAAACCTGACCAGGATCAACGAGAGGCCATCAATTATTTCTATTAATGACATTAAGGAATTCCGACGAGATCGAACGGACAGCGAACTGACAGACCCGACGGAAGATCCTCTACTCCGAGTCAAAATGAACAAAAAAAGACCTTCACTGGTGGTTAGCGAGGTGGAAAGACAGAAGAAATCAAAAACAGGAGATTTCTATGCAAAAAATCAAAAAAAGTTGCAGAACTACGAGAAAAATATTAAAGAAGCAGGAGTAGCCGAAGCACTCGCTTTTGAATACTGAACACGCATTCATCTGTACGAGATGCGCTACCATAATATATATATTCAGTTTGGGATATTTTTGTTTAAGATTTATCGATTGTTGGAATTAGTGACGTCATATCAATTATGACGTCATATAATATGTGAGTGATGTCATCACCGTCGCCATGTTTAATAATGATTTGCTACCCCTTAGGTCACATGATAATGTCATATGTGATGTGATTATCGTCATATTCAAGATACCTTACTACGTGCGCCTATTGGATATAGAGCTGTCTTAAGTTGTGACGTATTTCCGGGTCCAACTGCTCATAAAAACCGCTAAAATAAAGCGAAAAATGTTCTCGATGATTTAACCTCCAACTGCAACAGTTAGAACTTTGGACAACAAATCCTGTCATGAAGAAAAAGTAAGAAAAATCTTCATAAAACTGCTTTTCGTTTTGGACCCGGAAGTCGTCACACTTAAAAGCTCTATAATAACTGACGCACGCTCATGCAACACTGATACCAGAAGAATGAAAGTAAAAAAGAAATGTGAGGAAAAGTGAGAACAAACTTAGTCAACAGTTAAGTGAAATCTTGAAAACAAAATATCGTTGCTCACTTGATCACTGAAGTTCTCATATTAATTTTGTTGCGAACTTGAGCTCATCCATTAGTAAGAAAGTGAAATCGAGCAGCGCAAATGAAACAGTGTAAGGAATCCGTTCTCTCATCCAATCAGATGCCACAGTAGCAATATACAACCAAATACTATTTGTAGATTGTCCTGTACCTTGTTCGTATCACTGCACGGATCTCCCAGTAAACCATTACATTGATATCCATTATTGCAACACTTTAAACAATGTTTTACCGTTGTATTCCACGTGTTCGTTTCCCAGGTCACGTGAGGTGTGTTACAGGCTGTCGTACAAGCTCGTGTGAAGACACCGGGGGTCCCGTCAGATATGATTGTTCTATATACGGCACAGTAATCGTAGCTGCGTCCGCAGTGAGATTTGATTGCACCGTGCAGGGAATTCTGGGAACAGTTACCATGTTTGGAGGAACAATCCCAACAGTAGAATGAGTCTGAAGATTTGAAGGAAAAATAAGAAATTGAGAATGGGTGAATAAATAGATGGATGGATAGATAGAGAGATGGATGAATGGGACAGGATGAATGGAAGATAGATGAGAGGATGGGATAGTTCAATGGATTGGATGGATGGGATAGATAAATGAATAGATGAATAGAATGGGATGGATGAATGGATCGATGGAATGGTTGAACTTTTGAATAGAAGGATGGATGGAATTGGATGAATAACAGGATGGATAACAGGATGGATAACAGGATGGATGAATGGATGAATGGATGAATGGATGAATGGATGAATGGATGAATGGATGAATGGATGAATGGATGAATGGATGAATGGATGAATGGATGAATGGATGAATGGATGAATGGATGAATGGATGAATGGATGAATGGATGAATGGATGAATGCGGGATGAATGGAATGAATGCAATAGGTAAATGAAACGATATATGGGATGAGATGGATCAGTGGAATCAAGGGCAGAAGAAAAAAAAATGCTATTAAGCTACGATATTTACCTGAAGATCCAATCCAACATGCGACCAGTACAGAAACATAAATTATATTCATAGTTGTCAGCCAAGGTACGATGGTGTTAATAAAAATTACTAAAAATATATAAAGATAGCGAGATATCATTTATCGGTTATACTAAAAACTTATGATTATAGTAACGAAAAATTGTTAAAATTTTCAATATTATCCTATAACATCCAAGGAAAGAAAGAAGATTAAAAAAACTCAATAGAATTTGAAGTTGTTTGTTTAGTCGTTCTGTCAAAACCTTTCTCGGTGAATTATTTGCATTGAGTATGATGCAGTTTCGTACTGTATATACGAATTCATAATAAATTCATAGTGTGAATCTTTCGCCCTAAGACAGCCATGTACAAATGATCGTAGTCAAGTTGTAAAAATTCTCACTATGAAGCTTATTCTTATCATTAACCGATTATGAAACCATGTAATTATAAAAACCGGCGACTGATTTTATAGCATTGAAACCTAAATAGTATGCTTCGATATTATATACGATACACACTGTTTTTTCATAAACATAATAATGAACTTACTCGCAGACTTACCATTTCCAAAAGTGTTATAATCCTTGGCTGGAATTGGATGGAAGTTATGTCGAGAGCGAGAGAGTTTTCAAGCCAATTCCAGCTTGTTTAGTTCGTTGTGAAGCGATGGAAAATCCTCACTGAATGAATATTTTATCACTATTTCTAATTTAGTTCGAAAGAACTGCAAAAAATAGATTATAATTTTGGTAGAAAGGTTAAGGGATTGTCTATAAACAATTTAGAAGATTCACTGATGTATTTAGGAGGGAATTTTTCCAAGATATAGCAAATGTTTTCTTTTTCTTTGCAAACAATGACTTCTGTTTTCAGGTGTATTGTGACATCTGAATAATGTAACAGCGTAACGCAATATATCATAGAGTAACGCACTTGGTTGCTCGGATATCAATCGACATTTAACAACTAGTTGCCATAGCAACACGCCTTCGTAACTTGTTCTCTCCACTTTTCATTTCTCTTTATTTCATTTAATCCCATATTCCATCTCTTTTGCTTTCCAATAATTTTTAGTTTTTCTTTATTTCTTCTTCTCCATTTCTTCCATTTCTTTTTATTTTTTTAATTCCCTTCTCTTTATCTTCTCATTCTCGCCTCATCCCATTCATCTCCGTCTCCAATACGCTCACATTTCCCTTCTAATTTTTTCGATTCTATCTCTTTTGTCCATTTTCGATCTTTCATGCATCTTCAATATTTTTCTCCTTCTCCATTTTCCAATACCTACACGACCAATCCTTTTCTATTACAATTCAGTTTCTTCCACTTTTCCTACTTTCCTTTCATTCTTATTCACTTAATTATCCATCCATCACTGGTCATGCAGTGCAAAGATTACAATCATCCAGAACAGCCTCCAGCCCCAAAACTAAGCTATTCCCACATACGTTCTCTATTTATAACTTACTAGAACTTCAGCCATTGGTCAGTCTTAGAAACAGACTTTATCTTAAGATGTTATGGATTACTCGCTGTCTGTTCGCACTTCAGTAAACAACACCATCTTCCTTCTAACAGCTCTATCATTCTGAATACGAACTTATCTCGGTTTTTGCTCAACTTTTAGGACATCTTAATGTGAAATTCTTCGTTAAACTGTTGGAGAAAGATCAAAAATTGTTCGTTTTTCGGAAGAAACTGTAAACACATGTCGAACAGTAACGAAGAGAGCTGGTTTTAAAGTTGAACACAAAAAGTAAGTATCGATTGTATTAATTTTAGAATTCTAATTTCTTGAACTTAAATTCTGGGTTCATATCTTTCTTATAAGTAGCGGCGAAATCGTTCTTTTGATATTTTTTTTTTCCAATTACGTATTTTGCTGATGTGACTTTTTTATGTCGACATCAAGGACAGCGGAGAAGTGGATGCAGAGAAGCTGGATTAAGTTTGTCATATTCTTTTGACATTCTGAAGTCCCTACTCTAGATCTCAAAAGATCTCTTCTTAAATGAACTCTAAAAGATCAAATAGAAATTGTAAGGAAATAAGTTATGCGCCAGTAACAATGAAAAAATAGCATTCGTATTCCCCTTTCTCGACGATTACCCGCTTTCCTTCCTCATGCAATAAATATAATTGATATGCATCAGTGATAAAGCTACTTTCAAGCATTCCTTGCAATTTCATAATAAGCGAAAAAATGTTACTAAAAAAACTTTTCTTAAACAACGTTCCGAGTCTCTACCAAACTTGGCAGCTTTGCTGACATTTTCTAGCGAATATATTAATAATATTTTAGGGAAAAATTATTATTATCTCTTACTGTAAGTATTCATAGCATGATATCTATGCTTGATTAGTCACAACTTCATCCGCTTAACGAGAGATCTAAAACAAGAAATTTCAGAAGAAAGATTCCCAGAGCGAAGGCGATTTGGTATCAAACTGCTAGCTTTTTACTCTGTCTATTCATCCGGTAAAACCCCTGAAAAGAAAATGTTCTTAAGAGTTTGATTGATGCACAATACAGACAATAGAACGGATAATTTATGTCTTCATGGTTCAATATACTGTCGATATTCAATTGAAAATGTTAATTTGAACTCCCTCCAAGTTAAGCTTATCTACGCCAAGGTTAATCCAATTCTTGGTTTGCAACCATTTCCCAGAAGAGCGAAAAAAACTTGCCATGTGGGATGATAAATTCAGTGAAAAATTTTTTGTAAAATTTTTTCCAACATGGCGGCTATGACGTCACGTGCAAATGATATGTGAAATAACAGATGCGATGGAAAAATCATATTTCAAGTGTTTTATGACAATATGACTTTTTTTATCTTGAATTCTATATTCCAGAATCGTATATATTTCAGCTCATATGACCAATTGGCTACTGATCGAAAAGTCGTACGATATACGCGATATTTGCAAAAGTGCACCAAACTGACGAAAATTTGTTCAAATTTACTTTCAGTCGTGGATTTTCAAAGAGATATTGCTTAAAATTTCTTTACAATAGTTTTCGATGTAGTTTACTGGACGAGTCGAGAGTAATGTGGCCCGATTTGTCGAAAGTGCATACCGACAATATTGGCTCTCCTCTATACAATCATATATATATGCTGTTCATTCGGTGAATTATGAGTTTATGCACTATGGATGTTTAGTTCTGTAAGCAAATTTCGTCATGACATGTCGTACCGTGCCGTGAAGTTACCGTGTACAAACAATCTGATTGGATGAAAAATGATATCACGTGCTGTGGTTGGTTCAAAGGATGTCATAAATTTCATACCTTGCCGTGCCGTGTACCACACGAATGTACTCCAATAAGATTTTCTTTCAAAATGTAATAGAGATAAAAATCGAGTCCTGATAATATAAGTTACTGTGCTTACTTGTATCGTACGCGATATTCGACTAAAATCGCATTCCTGATGACACGATTTTTTATTTTATTCGATAACATCGAAAAAAAAAAAAAACATTTCTGATAAGATAGCATCATTTATAACTGAATTCTTATCCAAATATAGTCTTTTTTTACTATTATGTATTGCACTTTCAATCGTGACCAATTAAGGTCGACATGTATGTCTTATTTCTATGACAACCGTAATGAATAAGCGATTTTCGTTCTGTCACGAATTGTGTCAGCTCGTAGTTTAACCGAACAAACTGTAAGATAGTTCCCATACTCTCTGGAAAAATATACTTTTGCTGCCTTGCTCTTTCGAGAGATGAAGTAAGTTAACTTCAAAGCTCCATTTCTGGCTTATAAATTAATGGTTTTTCATAATTTTTAGACACAATAATTTTGAATTTTATGCGAAGACTGACAAAATCTTATTCTTGCAGAACACGCAGAATCTAAGAAATAATATGAGTTTGACAGAAACAACTTTGATATTCTGAAGAAATCTTCAAGCTACGAAAAAGTTAAAAAGCATTACTATGGCTTCTATAGTTTTACTCTTATGCTGGATATTTCTTCATCTTGAAGGTAAGTAGTTGTAGATAGCATTCAATGGTGTGTTTTCAGGAAGCAACCTGAATGATGCGCCGCGTGATCGAACACATTTCTCGCTGCGCCACTGTTTAGACTAAATATTAATGAATTCAAATTATCTAAAACACTAAAATTATCTAAAGCATACTGTATTTAACTATGAATTCTTCGTTTAACTAAAAAAAAAACAAGAAACAATTACAAAAAAGGTTTACAAATTGCACCTTAAAAAACCTAAGTCGATTTGATCGAAAAATATTGAGATTTTCTTTTGGAAATAAACTACAATTCAACCGCTTGTCAATGTAGTCGAATTTGTCTCTCGAATTTGTCGGCAGAAGTTAAGATTTAAGATAAAAAAACTGTTACATTTTAGATAACACCGATGAGGATTCATAGAAGTCATATTGGAGGTTTTCTTCAAACTACGATTTTTTCAGACTACTTGTCAATGTAGTCTGTTTTGTCGCTCGAACTAAGACGGAAGTTTAGATTAAAAAAACAAACTGTAACATCTTAGATAAAACCTTACAGAAGTCATATTTCATCTGAAACAAGTAATATTAGAAATGCCGTTGAAGTAGACAAATTGAATAAGCAAATTGTTGACAGAGTTCATTATAATTTAACATTTTCGTTGACATAATCTTAAAAGATGTTTCGGGACCTGAATAGCAGTCTTCAGTTTAAACCTTTAGGTAACTTTTTAAAAATTTACGAAAATAACCCGTCTTTTCTCTATTTCTCTGTGCTCGTTATCAGCAATAGAGCTATATTCTTCATCGCCACTATACTATCGGCCAATACTGACGACGACATACACACAATATCTTGTAGTTAATGTAAACATCGAAGACTTCTTTCATGCGAATAGCGTAGCCTAAATAAACGACCCATAAGAAGAAAAATACCAAACTATTCTGAATAATATATAAGGAAACGTTCCTGAATTGACACATAAATCGAAAGATTTAAAAATTCTGTCAAAACAAGTACAAGTTAAACAATATAAGACAAGCGAGTTTTCCAATTGCCGTATTTCGTAATTTCGTAACTCAAAATGCCTGTTGGAAATCCCGATTCTTAGATATTAGTTTAACCGTGAATTTTCTTAAAGAAATGTCAAATAAATAAAGCAGTGTAAAATATTTACTTGGATTTCCTAAAGTAAAAACAACTAAAAACAATGGTGAGAACAAATTAAAAATTTCGGCGAAAGTTTCTCGTTTTGAAATGTGTCACGAAAACCTCTACGCACAAGTACATTATTTTTCTTGGGTTCATTCTTTCGCAGTCACACAAGCGACAAACCCCTGCCCCTCCCCTCCCTGCTTGTTTTACACCGACACAACAGCTGTAAAAGCATTTCAGCTGAGGCATGGCTCATCGGTGTCAACCGTGAAGTCCAATCTACGAAGAGCAGCCGCCATTGCTGTTGACGTCAGAAGAAAACTTCTATTTTGGAGTGACTTAAGTCGTGACGTTATTCAAAGTCTAAACTTTACAAGTGGTCGTGTACAAGATGTTGTTACAAAGGATATTGCTCAAGTTAGAGGGATGGCCGTGGACTGGGAGACGGGGCTTGTTTATTGGACGGACTATGGACGAAGAGAAGTCAGTGTGGTGACGTATGATGGTACGAAGAGGAAGACATTGGTTAACATTGGTGTTGTCAATCCTCATGGGATAGCTGTGGACCCAAGGAATGGGTGAGGACTGGTACTAGAATGCTAACCAGCTAAGAATTGCTAAGAATGTCTGTATGCGTGTATCCACCATACATTGGTTTCCTGGTCAAAAACAAAGCATTCAATCGGGGCTGCAATGTAGTTTCAAAGGATTATTCAAATTTGAACCTTGAAACCTCAACTGAATGCTTTGTGTTTGATATGGAGAGTGCTGAGTAGTAATCAGCTAGCTCTCACAATTTCGTTATGTTCCACAATTTCGTTTTCTTTACCAAGTAAATAACAACTGAACAATACTCAAGGATATGGAAATAGTAGGGAAAACATATCTGATCCATTTCAAAGCACTTTTTGATTATAGAGCTATAATTGTAATAATATTTCTTTGCAAGCATTAATAACGAACACTTACAAAGAAATAATACTCAAGAGAATGACGCATGGTTTGAAAAAGGAAAACATTTTGTCCACAAAGCATACAACATCTTAGGTGCTACTAGTAAATAAAAGTATATAACTCAAGGGAATGGCGTATTGAAGCCAAAAATTGGAAAAAACGAAATACCGAATAATCTTAATTTCCTTCCTTTTTCAAGGATAATGTTCTGGACAGACTTAGGTTCTAGAGCAAGAATACAGAAAGCAACACTCTCTGGCCAAAACCAGACAACAATAGTTAACCTAACTCCACTCAACCAACGCTGGCCGCACGGGATTACAATCGATTACACCAGCAACCGCTTATACTGGATCGACAGTATGCAGGACCAAATCATGTCAGTTGATTTTAACGGGAAAAACCGCGTTTTGCATCGATCTTTTTTTGATATTCACGCGTTTAGTTTAGATATGTTGGGAGATTCGTTGTACTGGAGTGATTCGGTGAGTTTTAGCACCAGGATTATGACTATCAACAAGAATCATGGCGGGAATACTGGTGCGTATTATAACGTGGGTTATTCTACAGTTATGGGGATAGTGATATACGACCAGTCCAGGCAACCAAGAGGTTAGTATTGAGATAAGACGTACTGTGAATTTTTATCTAAAAGCATTTTTAAAGTGATGACACTTGAGCCATGAGAATAGTTAGAAACTACTTCTATCGTGTTTTTTTTCTTTTCTTTGAATGATTAAGGCCGTCTAAGACACTAGGCGTCAAGTCACTGCAACACGAGGCGGGGACAGTGCACACAATGCGACAACGCCACATTCACTCACTTGTTGCTGCAATAGGTCGCATTAATTCAAACCAGTTTGAATTCGTGCGACATGTTGCAGGGACGAAATGCTGTCGCGGGGACAAGATTTGTTTACAGTAATTCCACAGTACACACGAGGGGAATCGTCGCAGCGACGTGTCCCCGTGTCGTGTTGCAGCGAGTACGCCTAGTACTAGTGTGTGCTGGCTTTTAGGTATTGGTCATTATTTGATTTTGTTTCGTGGGTTCAGTGCCATTACCCTAGTAATATTTGGATTTTAAATTTATTTAATTTTTGTGTTACCTTTTTTCTTTGTTATTTGTTGCCACTACTTTATATTCTTCCTCTCCTTGTTTTCTTGCTTCTTCTTCATCCTCCTTCACCTTAGGCTTTTCTTCCTTCTTCTTCTTCTTCTTCTTCTTCTTCTGCTGCTGCTGCTGCTGCTCCTCTTCCTCCTCCTTTTTCTTTCATATTTTAATTGCTTGTATTGTTGCTCTCCAAGGAAATACATCCTGTGTAAAAGGAAACCACGGCTGTCAGTATCTTTGCCTCTTATCTCCACATGGCCCAAACTGCGCATGCCCAGATGGCCAAATTCTGAACCAAGATGGTACGACTTGCAAAGGTACAAAATCTTTTTTTTACGTTATTTTCTTTTCAAGACTTGATTCATAATTTCCTTCTTTTCTAGAATCGACTAAATCGATTTTATTGACAAATTCAAATCCGGCTTCAATCTATCAAATCTCGCTAGAAGTCCCTCAACCCGCAATGAAACGCGTCCATCTAGCCAACCCCACATATCCAAATGCGATCGATGTCAACCCAATAGACGGACGCGTTTACTGGACCGACTCTTGGCAGCGGTCGATTTCCCGCGCTTTTTTGAACGGAACATCTCAAGAGACAATTGTCGGAATGGTAAGGACTCCGGATGGCTTGGCAGTGGACTGGGTTGCTGGTAATCTCTACTGGACGGATAGGATAGCTAATAGAATTGAAGTGGCGAAGCTGGATGGGAAGTACAGGAAGACACTTATCTATAACAACTTACAACGTCCGACCCAAATCGTCCTTGACCTCGAAAGTCGGTACCTTTATTGGGGAAGCAGGGGAGTAGATCTCCCGCCAAAAATAGAGAAAGCTGACATGACAGGCCGTAATAGACGAGTACTAGCGAATCTTGTTTCCCCAGCCTGGCCAACCGGAGTGACCATATTTGAAAACAGGTTATACTGGATTGACGAGTTTCGCAACGTGCTTCAGTACGTTGATCGAGTCAGTCCAGGGGGGGTGGTGACACTTCATCTTTCTCCGCCGTTGTTAGAACCTTCGGTTCTGACCTCCCTTGATGGCTTTCTGTACCTCTTGGATTCTGGCCGACGCGCGAATGATGGCACTGTGGTAAAAATAGACAAGAACACCGGCAGAGTCTTGCAAAATGTGACATGGTTTCTTGACAGACCTTTGGATATTGTTGCTGTGGACTTCAATGCGACACTAACATCAAGTAAGTAAGCATCTACCCCTGGGCACCTACCACAATTTATGTCGTAAACGGGGAGAGGAGTGGGGATTCTTGATGATACTTTGGCTGGAGTCGGTGTTGAGAGACTTCCAGTCTCGAGGAGAAGATGCAGTGATCTATTGGAAAGGGTGACACTTCACAACCGATAAACTTGTGGCCCTCGTTTATCGTCTCTGAATGAGATGGGGCTGCACCATTTGACGTGGTTATCCGAGCCACAGCCAAAATTTTTAGAGCAAAAGCAGTGCCTTCTACTAAGATATTTTAAGACTTGAACCACGACCTAGCTCTCGCACTACACGGTGGTGCCAAACCAATCGAGCCCGCAAGCGGGTAACGGTTGCATCACAGTCCGATTTAGACATATAGACGTTTCTTCATTCTTGACTTTCTTCATTTCAGATGCCTGCTCTCAAAATAATGGGAACTGCAGTCATCTATGTCTCTTAGAACCAAGTGGACGAAACTGCGCATGTCCAAATGGAATGACGCTGAAGGATGACGGGAAGACATGTGAGTATAACTGATAAACTTTTTGCCAAATTTTCTAAAGAAAGGATCTCAAGTAAGAATTTTCGGAACCAATTTGTTTAGATTTATGCTTCGCGTATCGTCTGATATCGTTTCAATCAGCTGATAAAAGTCTTTGAATCTCATTATCTGTTCCAAATGGTGGTCAGACACTGACCACCATGTGCTGTTAGCCAGAAAGAATTCTATTGAAAACTTGGATTCAGCTGATGAACATTCCACACGAGACAGGAAATGACATTAGGTGAACCTAGCAATAGGTCCACTTGACCTTCAGTTCTCCCTCCACGGTCCATGCCAATAGTACTTGAAACAGAATGAATACCTTTCTCAGCTTTTTGCCAACATTTCTTGTTCTTTGTCGCTCTCAGGTTATTTCAAAGAATTTCTGTTGTACGCTGATGCGGGTGGCTACCATCGCCGAGGTATTTACAAGCTGTCGTTGGATGACACAGCCAACACGCCAGAAAAGCTATCCTTATCAAACATCCAGAAACCAACCGCCTTGGACTTTGACCCGATAGAGAAGTTTGTGTACTGGTCAGATGTGTCCCTTGATCGAATCATGCGCGCCCATTTGAATGGTGGATCTCAGACGAACATCATCAACAGTGGGCTCAAACGACCAGAAGGTTTAGCTGTTGATGCCATTGGACGAAATCTTTACTGGACGGATATGGGTAGCAATGTTATTGAGGTTTCAAAGCTGAATGGATCTTTCAGGAAGGTCTTGGTGTCTAATCTTGATCAACCGAAGGCGATCGTACTGGATGGAAAGAGAGGGTAAGTTGACGATAAAGTAAACTGTCATCCGAAAGGAACGTTGTTGCGGAATACATCGCCGCCGTGTTGGATGAACTTAGCACTGAAAGGAGATTTTTCTTTGATTTTATTTGTCAGCAAACATGGCCGCCAAGCCATGCCATTTGTTACATCATCAACATGGTGGCCATGTCTTTTGTTACATGATCCAACATGGCCGTCATGTCTTTTGTTTATGTTATAATTAGTTATTATTTCCATGCAAGGTTCATGTACTGGTCGTCATGGGGACACCTCGCCAAAATAGAACGTGCTGACATGAACGGTGCAAACAGAACGCTCATCCAATCCTTCCCAAATCCTGATCACTGGAGAGGCATTCCTCCTTCTCCAAACGGTCTGGCCCTTGACCCAGAAACAAACCTGCTTTACTGGATTGACGAACTTAAAGGGACCCTTGAGTTTATGGACTTAAAGATTCAACCTTATCGGGTCCAGAATTTGATCACCTCCCACCTTTATTTAATGAGGCCCTTTGGATTGGTTCTCAATGAGGAGCGTATCTACTGGTCCGATCAGGGGAGTGGAGGAGGAATATTTAGCATCGCGAAACGAAATGGGAATGTCGTAAAGAGGGTCGCAAGTACATCGGCGGCTCCTCGGGATGTTCATGTGTATCATAACGCCACAGCTATTCCAGGTAATTGATAGAAATGTTAAATGCTTGGATTGTAAATTTGAGAAATAAATGGGAAAATGTGCATTTGCTACGCTATCCCACATGTGTTCCTTGATTACAGACTCATTTATTCGGGTTAGCCTCATTTCAATGTCAAAATATTCACAAATACCAGCGGTAAGGGGGAAAAATGCAAAATTTCGACAACATGGAATACAAACACTTTGAAAATTCTACCCATCTTCACTGGAACACGTGAATATTCTACACAAAATCGAGGCTAACCCTGAGCAACAGAACTCGAAACTGGAGTATTGATTACGAAAGTGCTCTGGAGTTTTTAAAATAGTTTTTTCATTGTCTTTACTAGATTCGCACCCTTGTACTTTATACAATGGTTGGTGTACTCACCTATGCTTGCTTGTCCCTGGTGGATACAAGTGTGCTTGTCCTACCATCACAGAACCTGGTCGAGCATGCTTGACTGTACCTAACCGTCCTAACGTTACATCTTCACCTAGCACGACGACTACCTCGATACCAACAACTATAAAAACTACTACCACTAATACACGTGGAACAACAGTGCAGTTGACAACAGATAAGCAAACAACCACTAAAGCGCACCCTACTACAACAAAGCAGACAACTACAACAAAGGAGACAACTACAACAAAGGAGACAACTACAACAAAACAGACAACTACAACAAAACAGACAACTACAACACTTCCCACAACGCTGCGTACTACAACAAAGCAGACAACTACAACACTTCCCACAACGTTGCGTACTACAACGACATCTACATCTACCACAACTCAACGACCACAGACAAGTTCCACACCACAAACCAAGCTGCCAACGAGTGCAGCACGAAACCCGTGTCAATCAAACCCATGTAATAACGAAGGAAAATGTATAAAGACGCAAGGGAACCAAGATGGTTTTCTCTGTCAATGTAAAGATGGTTATGCTTCAAAGTTGTGTGATGTATTTTACGGTACGTTTGTTAGTTGATTATATTTTTTAGCAATTCCTTCCACTTTCACTTTCACTTTCACCAACAACAACAGGAACAGCAGCAGCAAAAACGACAGCAACAATAACAACAACAACAGCAACAGCAGCAACAACAACAGCTGTAGTATTATTTACCTCTGTGCGAAATATCTTCTGATATTTTTTAGGTATTAACCTATTCTTATTTTAGGAGAGAACAAGATAGAAATGACGTTAGAAATGAAACTAGAGGTAAGAGAACTATTGCACCGTGACCGTGCCGTGAGGTTTTGCGTTCATGTGAAATCTGTTACTAACAATTTGTTTTTCTTTCTCGGGTTAATAACAGGACTGGAAAACCACTGAATTCAAGGAAGGAATGGCTAAGCTAGTAAATGAATATTGTGAAAAGCATGACTGTCAAGTTAAATACAAGTAAGGGTGTTATAATGATGTGTAGTATTCTTCCTTTTGTTTTATCCACGTGCATGTTCCTTCAAACCTTCAACAGCTTCTGGGCTGATGAAAGTCGGGGCACGGTTAACTCTTAGATTGAACCCTGAAACAGCCTCTGGGCTGATCTAAGTCAGGGCACGGCTAACTCACAGATTGAACCCTGAAACAACCTCTGGGCTGATCTAAGTCAGGGCATGGCTAACTCACAGATAGAACCCTGAAACAACCTCTGGGCTGATCTAAGTCAGGGCATGGCTAACTCACAGATAGAACCCTGAAACAACCTCTGGGCTGATCTAAGTCAGGGCATGGTTAACTCACAGATTGAACCCTGAAACAGCCTCTGGGCTGATCTAAGTCAGGGCATGGCTAACTCACAGATTGAACCCTGAAACAGCCTCTGGGCTAATCTAAGTCAGGGCACGGCTAACTCACAGATCGAACCCTGAAACAACCTCTGGGCTGATCTAAGTCAGGGCAAGACCAACTCACAGATAGAATCCTGAAACAACCTCTGGGCTGATCTAAGTCAGGGCACAGCTAACTCACAGATCGAACCCTGAAACAACCTCTGGGCTGATCTAAGTCAGGGCATGGCTAACTCACAGATCGAACCCTGAAACAACCTTTGGGCTGATCTAAGTCAGGGCATGGCTAACTCACAGATAGAACCCTGAAACAACCTCTGGGCTGATCTAAGTCAGGGCATGGCTAACTCACAGATAGAACCCTGAAACAACCTCTGGGCTGATCTAAGTCAGGGCATGGCTAACTCACAGATCGAACCCTGAAACAACCTTTGGGCTGATCTAAGTTAGGGCGAGACCAACTCACATATGCAGATCAAATTGGAATTTAGCATGTTAGTCGTGCGGAGGAAGAGAACTAACAAACTCTACTCACATGTGGTGCAAAGTCCAGGAATCGAACCCGAGACGTTAGAGGCGCACTAGTGCAACGCCCCATTATTTCCAAACAACCTGGAAGTAGTACTCGTATTTTCATTACTGAACTCTGCCTACAAATTTAAAAAAATATTTATCGATGCAACAAATCTTATTTCTCGATTTTTTGTCTAAAGGCGCCGAAGACGGTCCAGCGGTCTCGTAAAATACACACCCGATGACGTCATAGTTGTGGGAAACCCAAAAGCCGCTTCTAACGGAATCAAAGTCCAAATTATTATCCTAGAACCACAACAAGAAAACCAATCAGGACCAAGGAAACCAATATCGGGATCCCTGTTGTGTGCTATCATGCGTGATTCAAAGGAGTCTGGGTCGAGTATCTTGAAGGGTTATAACATTCTGGCCTTGAATGGAGAAAAGGAACCAAAGTGTCCTGGGGCACCTATAACAGACAAGAATAAAGGACATCGCTCTGGAGATTCAAATTCTTCTAGTGTTTCTGGGTTGGCTGCTGGAGCGGTGGTTGGTCTATTGTGCGTGTTGGCACTTGTCATGATCTTATTCTATATTTATAGGTAAGCACTCATTGTTGATGACACGGACTTGGTATTAAAATCCATCCACAAAGATAGTAAATTCATCTAACTCATGCGCGTGTGCTCTATGTTTTAGATTACAGTTATATCCTGAATAATCGAGGATAGCGTTTACCGCGCGCATGCTTCCTCGATGTTTCCAAGTTTAGCCACGTGCGCAACATTGTTATGCGTGACCAATTTTGCTTCCGAGAAGAAAAACATGTTTCTGCAGTACGGTAGAAACATTTCATGTTTCCGCCTCACATGGTAACAATATTACACTTGTTTCTCAATGTTTCCTGACAGTTTAGTCACCTTGGAAACAATTAACAAAACACGTTTCCAGGCTTAGCCAGGGTTTTATACGCAGGATCTATGTGCAGTAATAATTTTTTTTATAAAACTAGTGCGCAGTTGTATAAAATGTGGAAGCATGCGCATGCGCAGTTGTCGTTATGAAATACCATCATGAAATTGATATAAAACCGCAAATATCATTTCGTGCCTTGTTTTTATTAGAAAGCGTAAACAGCGCCGTCAGAAGGAGGAAAACGAGGTGCGGCCTAACGTTACATTCAGCAACCCAGGGTTCCAAGATGAACCAGGAGTGGATCTACCATTGAGTCCCACCTACGAGGAGATCGGACCAGACCTGAGGGACGAAATATTGGGCCTGAACAACAGCCTGCCTTGGCAGGAAGACTTCAGCGGGTTAACGAATCCTGTGTACCATGGATTGGACCGGGGTGCAGCGCGCGCTCACCCGCATCCAGACCAACAAGTTGAAGAGAACAAACTGAAGGAAGAATTGAGAGTCAATTTTAAGCTTCAAGGTGACAGCAGTAGGGACGGTAACCATGGAAACGGCCCAAGTGGCGGTAACCTTGGTAATAGTACCAGCGATACAAATGATGAACGATATGTAACGTTACCTCAAGGTGGAATGATAAATCGAATCAGACAAACCAATGCCGACTTGCCCAATCAGAACTTAAGAGAAGAGCCTGAATATGCATATATACCGGCCGGTCGATCTAAACCGAAGGTCGATAACCAGGAACCTGAATACTCCTCTATACCGAATGGTCGGTCTAAACCGAAGGTCGATAACCAGGAGCCTGAATACGCGTCCATACCGGCTGGTCGGTCTAAACCGACCGCTAAACAGGATCCTAAATATTCGACTATCCCGAACGGTCGGTTGAAACCAAATGAACTCAATACAAAAGCGGGCGATTTTTATGAAAAGATGAACTCCGATGAAATAAAACCGCGTCTGCCCCGGGCTCCTCCTCCGGAAGACCCTACGCTAAATGGGACCTATATTGAGCCAGATAGTTTTGACGGTGATCAGGAGTCCTGGGACGAGAGGACCTACGCTAATGCTAATGAGATAACTGGTTTGCCTTTACAAGAAGACTCGAAGAAAATAACTTATGTTAATGCGGATAATGTCAACGAAATCAAAGACAGGAAAATCAATACAAATCCATCACTGGACGAGGAAGGACTGGGTAACCAAGGGGATAAAATCCACGAGGGTCAGAATAAGGCTCCAAATAAGGCTCCACGGAAAGGACCCTCTAAAAAGAGTGCTTGAAGTAGAGGCATCAAATAATAATGACTAAACAGGTTCCTAAACGACCCTTAAAGGCCTTGGGCGGTCCTTTATATGGAATTATAAAAATGTGCTCATAATTTGTTTTTGCTTTCGCCAAAAAAAGAGCATTTCTCTTTTTACACTAAAACGCAATTGAATTCTTGGAAAACGAGCTAAAATATACGCATGCGCGAACTATTATCGCTAATTAATGTTTTATACGGATCCTCTCACTTAGGGCATGTTTTGCCGTGAGCATAATAACTTTGTTTACGCTACATTAAGGTACATTAATGTGGATGTAGTTTAAAGAAAGACTCGTATTTCTAATAGGTTTAAGGTGGCTCGAATTTAATTGGGAGTGGATTTCGTGACTTTTTTAACTCGCTCGTATCACGTTAAAAACACTCGGATATTTTTGAATTTAGCAAATGTAGCACACGCCCTTGTAAAGTGGTATTAACGACAACGTGCCTCTCCAAAACAACATCTACCAAATGTCACCCAAAACGAGGAAAAATTCTCCAGTAATTTTGATTGTGGTTTTAAACTGAGACGTTGTCGGTAGCCTTTGAAGTCTGGTTTATTATAAAACCTTCAAGATAATCATCAAAACTGATGACTTACAAAATGACTTTTGGAGCTAATAGTATGAAATGTTTGTAGAAAATGGGGAAATCTCTCTGATGGACTGAGCTTTTAAGTAGCGGTCTATTTGTAGAGTGAAAGGCGAGAAGATGATAGGACACCTGCAGCGAAGACATCCGACTCTATTATTACTGGGTTTGCACATTTTCTCCTTTTTTGTCATTTTTTTGCCTTTCCTTTGCCTTCTTTTCTTTTCTATTCATTCCGTTCCCTGTTTTTCCTTCCCTTTCCTGTCTATCTATCTATCTATCTATCTATCTTTTTTTTTTCTTCTTTCTCTCTCTCTCTCTCTCTCTCTCTCTTCTTTCTTTCTTTCTTTCTTTCTTTCTTTCTTTCTTTCTTTCTTTCTTTCTTTCTTTCTTTCTTTCTTTCTTTCTTTCTTTCTTTCTGTCTGTCTGTCTTTCTTTCCCATTCTCACTAACCTTTTCTTTCCTTTCTCTTTCTTCCCCTCTATCTTTTACACTTTGCTTTCTTCATTTCCCTATCTTGTCCTTTTCGAGTTCTTGTAAAGAACACGGTTTTAAAAACAAAAACACGATCACCCGCTCAAAACGAACCGCCCTTTTCTACGACATATTTAAAAAAATAATAAAAAAGCAATCTTTTGAAAGATAAGACACACAAATCTATCTGACATCTTAAAACACCTGGAACCTTTAATCAGAGGAAATATAATAAAGTTATGAAATAAAATGACTAAGATAAATAAGGAAAGCTACACAAGGAAAGCTACATACTATGAGTAAAATTTAAAGCTGGCAACAAAGACTTGATTTCTGTTTTACTAAGACGCATAAAGAGATGAAAGCTTTTTAGTAAAAATGTTGAGGGGGGTTACTGACCCCCCGCCTCACTCCTACACCCACCTGCACTCCATGAAGTTCCTCGATAATGGTTGATAAACAGAGTTTTTCATATTGGAAAAAAATCAACATCTGCGATAAGCACATGATTTGTGATTGCGAATGGTTCCGTAAAAGTCATTCAATGCAAGGAATTTAAAAAAACTACAAGAAAAAAAGTTTTTAAATCTTATCGATACCCTGAAACAACCTCTGGGCTGATCTAAGTCAGGGCATGGCTAACTCACAGATAGAACCCTGAAACAACCTCTGGGCTGATCTAAGTCAGGGCATGGCTAACTCACAGATTGAACCCTGAAACAACCTCTGGGCTGATCTAAGTCAGGGCATGGATAACTCACAGATAGAACCCTGAAACAACCTTTGTGCTGATCTAAGTCAGGGCAATGGTAGCTCACAGATCAAACCCTGAATCAACCTTTGTGCGGATCTAATTCAGGGCATGGTAACTCACAGATTGAACCCTGAAACAACCTCTGGGCTGATCTAAGTTAGGGCATGGCTAACTCACAGATTGAACCCTGAAACAACCTCTGGGCTGATCTAAGTCAGGGCACGGCTAACTCACAGATTGAACCCTGAAACAACCTCTGTGCTGATCAAAGTCAGGGCACGGGTAACTCCAGATCGAATTGGAATTAACATGTTTGGTTTTAAGGAGGGAGGAAATCCGGAGAAAAACTTTCGAATAAACGTAGAGACCTAACAAACTCTACTCACATGTGATGCCTAGTCCACGAGACTCAAAAAAGGTGAGATCTGGAGGCGAACGCACCTACCGCTACACCGCCCTTGATTCCCAAAGATAAACTCAAGCTCTAAGAACGTCATAACCTAAAGAAAGATTCTGATGAGTCAAGTCGAACTACTTTGTTCGTATGGAGGGAATTAACCTTCATCAAGTCTGCCATAACCACATAGTTTTTTCAGCAGACTTTTGTAAGCACTTCTTATTTCTTTAGTTCTGAGCCCATACACTAGTATAGCAAACGCAGAATGACTCAGAGAAATCGTCCTACAAGCCATCCATCCGAATTGTAACCTCACTTGATCGATAGATGGTATCTTGGTTGCCAAAGCTAGGATAACAGTAGGCCCATAACAAAGAAACAGAAGTGCAAGCATCCATATGATAGTTTTGGCGCGCTTTTTTTCGCGCGCTTTTCTCGATTCTTCAACGTTTGCAACTCCTTGAGTGTCCAATGCGATGCGATTTTCATGTCGCCGAATCTCTTTAAGTATTTTACCATTAATGATCACTAACGCAAGAACATTTATTAGTAAAGTTATTATGTAGAAGTTATAGAACGCTGCCCAAAGGTTGAAGCTGTAGAGTAGGCTGAACGTAGGTACGAGAACGATCCATACACTGCAGACTACTACAGCGACGTGAGCATTCGTCAAAATACGCTGCCACCTCAGAGCATAAAATATACACAAGTACCTCTCTATGCTGATCAGTGTAAAACTAGACAATCCCATACTCAAGCCTGTGCCTGCCAGAAAGACAAACAAGTCTTGGTACAAACACATATCTGGTTGACAATCGATGAATTGAAGCTGGAACACACCGCAAATCGAAAACGACAACGTCCCAAATATGGAGTTCACTACGGCCAAATTCAGAAGTAGGTAGTTGGAGGATCTTCGTAGATTTTCGAAACGGTAAAGAGAGACGATAAAAATTCCATTGCTTAGGATAGTTGCAATGATTAATAAGATGTCGAGGGCGGTCAGAATCACAACGACAACGTCAAGGTAAAAGGAAGACTCTTCGTAGAGGAGACATAGCTGTAAATCTTCACATGTCCGCACCGAAAGAGACCTCTCTGTAGTGTTGTTGTTGTTCGCCATAAATGTTTGACGAGGCACAAAAGGACGGTATATCTTATGGTCAATAAGACTTATCTTTCGTACAGTTTACACGAGGAAAACAACGGCAGAGCTAAGTACTAGCCTAGATCAGTTGGTGCCAAAAAAGACCAGAACTGTTGTTGCGAATACTGCGTTTGTCAAGGAAAAAGAGGAAGACAGCTTGACTCGGGTACTCGCCACAATTGACCAGAACAGTAGTGAAAACAATCGAGAACAAAGTTAGATATCAATACTGTCGGAGAAACTGGATCTATAGCTTCTTTTAAAATGGCGATTGATCCTATTAAACGACAGCTTTTAAGCTTTTATCTTAGAAGTCGGACAACAAAGAAGAATCGACTAGAACCACGATGAATACAGCGATATCCAGGGTGAGCGACGGAGATGTCGAAGAAGTCTGTTAAAGACCACTGCAAAACAATTGGTATCAAAACTATAAATATACCATTCCTTTCCGTGCGAGCTCCCTATGATGTTTAAGTATCTCGTTGTCTTCCATTCTATTTGGTTCTTTGCGGTCTTGATGCCTCGTGAGGAATAAAAAGCTTTGGATCTCAAAGTTCCTCACCGTTAGAGCCAGATCTAATGGATTCGATTAAATGTCTCTTCAATCATAAAAGCTTTTTAAGAAAGGTTTTTAGGGTCTGATCCACTGCTCAGCAGCAACAGGAAACAACCCAAGAGTGTTTCGCCCGACTCTTTACCAAAAAAAAGTCCGATAGAATCTCAACAATGTTATCTTTTTTTTGATTGACGCTGGATAATTATGAATGACAGGTGACGTATGATTACCAAGGATTCAAGGATTTTGAGGAAGTCATCTCTGCAGCTCTTAACTGAATCGGCCATGACAACCATCTTTTTCAAATTGAGCGATCATTTTTTTTATCTCGCATTTTACATGAAGCAATGAGAGTCAACTTTGATGTGATTGAACTGTCGAACGACAATCTTAAGAATATTCCGGTACAATTAAAATTGCATACAGCCACTTTAAAAACTCGTTAATTGTGGATGTGGTTTTGGTGAAAAAATATATAAACTAGAGTCTTTCAAGAGTAAAAATTAATCTAAACCAACACATTTCTTATAGAACGATTCAGTTCATAGCCGTCATAACGGCTAACTCACAGATGAAACCCTGAAACAACCTCAGTCTGGGCTTATCAAAGTCAGGGCATGATCATGTTTGATAAATTACTATAACCTGTTTCAGTGGCAAATCACTATAACCTGTTTGGCAAATCACTATAACCTGTTTGGCAAATCACAATAACTTGTTTGGCAAATATACTCATTTGGTAGTGTGTGTGTGCATCCTATAACCTTTCGGTCGAAAATAGAAAAATAATATTTGTAGTAAAATAAAACGGCTTAACAAAACTGACGTAGAAGGGGTCTTTTTTCCTGTCTTCGGTGAGCTCGGTTCAATGAAACAATAAATGTGCCCATGCGCACTGATGTGGCGATCCGTGGGCGACGTTTAATGATTCTAAAGACCTCATTTGACTAATGAGCTAATGCGCTTGAAGATTGTTAATTGTTCTTCTAGGGTTTTATTTCGGATGTTTTAAAAATCTACTTAATGAGTGTTCACTAGAGTCACATAATAGACACACGAAAGAGAGAAATAAAAATAAATATATTTGGAATCAATAGTGGATTCCACAGAGTGCCTCTTCTTCCACTAGATTCCAATAGGAATTTAGAAGTTGATTTTTGAGAAGGGAGGAAAAACCGGAGAAACTGGAGAAAAAATTCTCGAAGCACAGGTGAAAAACGAAAATCATCTCTACCGTCACATACGACGCCGAGTCCGAGAATCAGACCCGGGTCGTCTTGGTCAGAGGCGAGCGCTCTCACCACCACGCCACCCGTTTTTTCCACCATACACGAAAGATAGAAATAAAGAGCGTGACAGACAGACAGATAAAATAGGAGTGAAACTAGAAGTGTTCGCTCGTGAGGGTTTACAAGATTTGCCATGAAAGAACACTTCAAGATGCAGAGCACACAATATCTATAGAGGATTTCAACAACTTCAATACGTACGTCTTTCAATTCCTGACACAAGTGTCTACAAGTGCATCATGTGACATGATCACTCTTAAGATTCCCCAAGAGCAAACAGGTGTGTGTTAAGGTCAGTCGAATGGGGAAAAATTCAATCTTCAGTGATACGTTATTGGCTTTAGCTTCACAGAAATCTCCTAGCATTAAAGAAAAATCGAAGAAAAAAAGAGAGAGAAAGTCTTTCCCCGCCGATGGTAATGCCAATGTTCCTTGCACATCGATGGTAACTTGAATTTGTTCATAAAAACGCCGGGTATTCTTTATTTCATATCGTAAAACAGGTAGTCGTCGTTGAGTTTCTCTACCCAGAGGCTAACGATTAAGTATACAACACACTCCACACTATTACCACTATATATAATATTTTAACCACAAATGTTTTTTTGAAGAGGGAAGACAACCGGAGTGCCTGGAGAAAAACCCTCGTGGCAAGGGAGAGAACAACACATCAGACAAACTCAATTCAGACACATTCGTTTGGAACGATTGTAAAAAAAGAAAAAATCATTTCAAGTCAAAGACAACAAATTTTACTTAATTAGGAATTCCAGGGGCGGATTTAGGGGTGGGCCGACGGGGCAGCGGTCCCGGCCCCCTTTTAAAAGATGTATTTTCTTTAAACTTGGCAAAATAAAAAAATTGCGTACGGTCTTAAAGGTTTTCTCTCAGGACGAAGTGTTCCCGGCCCACCCTTTATTTGATTTCTATATCCGCCCCTGAATCCTGACTTCGACTACAATAAGATCTTCCAAGAGCGCATAATTAAGAGAGGGAAACTTCTTAATACCACGCGCGCCACTCATGTGAATTCCCGGTGTATTATTAGATGACTGAACTCTTAAAGCTCTAACTTTACTTTGTTGGTTAAGTTCGTCAATGATGGAAAAGGGTGGAAGTCAATGAACCTCAAAGTGTATAATATACCCCAGGGCGATTTATTCTTAGCTAAAGACCTCTTTATTTACGTAAACATTAACGAATTTTTTTAATTTTAAAACAGCTCATTCATTACGTGTTTGAATTCTTGACAAATTTGCTCGACTATAATTTTTTACAAATGTTTAGCTCTAACATTTTAATAATTTATTTTAACTTTATTTAACTTTATAAATTTAATAGTGAAGACAAATGTTTTCGGTTTCCAAGTTTTTTAAAAAGTTTTTAAAAGGCTAAATAATCAAATATCCGAGAGCATCCATGGCGACACTCTCCGCTTTAATTGTGCAGGTGGGGAGCCACAACAGACCCACGTAGCTTATTTAACACTTTTTTGAAAGCTTTCTTAATTTCCTCAGTTCTCAATCCATAAACAACAATATCAAAGGTCGAATGACTGAGCGCGATTGTTCTACACGTCATCCATCCGAACTGCAAATCAACCTGGTTAATCGAAGGGAGCTTGATCAGCATGACCATCAATATTGTTGGTATATAACACAAGAAAACAAGCGCGATCATCAAACTGATCGTTTTGGCGCGCTTTTTTTCCCGCGCTTTACGGATTTCATCCGAATTGGACGAGATTTCATCGTGTGCGATTCTCTTTTCGTGGCGTTGAATTTCTTTAAGAATTATCCCGTTAGTGATTAAAAGAATCAAAAAGCTCGAGCTTACGACGACAAGGTATATATTTTCAAAGATGTCCCACCGATCTAAGGCTCGCAAGGGGCAAGATACCCCGAGCCAGAAGACCCAGGTTAATACAACCACGATCGAGGCTCGTCGCTTTGTGGAAATCTCTTCCCAACGAAGCGCATAGAAGATACAAATGAATCTTTCCAAACTTACAAACGTAAAAATTGTCAATGTAAATGACATCCCAGTTGCAAAAAAATAAACATACATGTCTTTGAAAAAACAAAGTTTTCTTTGACAAGAAATGAACTGAACTTGAAAGAGACAACACGAGATTAGTCCAAAAGTTCCAAATGTTATGTTCACGATGGCAAGGTTCAGGAGTAGAATGTTTGAAGGCGTTTTCAGGTTCTGATAGAGGAAGAATGAAATAATGAATAGTCCATTGCAGAGTATCGTAGTTAGGATTATAAACACGTCCAGCACTGTTAAAACTACTACGACAGTTTCGATGTAAACTGAAAAGTCATTGTATTCGTGGCAGAACTTTAAATGGTCACACTGAGCAGACACTGCGAAGCTGGTATGGTTGTCTACGACATGAGAAAAATTACATGAAGAATTATGCATCTTTTCCACTCAGCTGAAGCTTGAGCCAAACCTAAGCCAATTTTCCTACGCTCAGTCTGTAATCTTGAATGAATACTCAAGGAACGGATATATCGATTCAAGAAAATTGGACCAGGAAGCCAGGCGGTGAGCGTGGATTTGACAGCTAACGGTAATCCGGAAAGATTACAAATTGTGTCTACGGTGAACAAATGAAAGGCCAGAAGCCCAACTTTGGTAGAATGTATTTGTTAGTACTTTCCAACAAAGCTCTTAACATCAAGAAAACTTTACCAGAGTCGTCTGGAATGAATGGTAGTTAAAAACATCTGAGAATTGTGATGAAATTCCATGTGCTTTTAGATCGAATCGGCTAGGCTTTCGCACTTGAAGCTAACGACCTCATTGAAGCAGCCATTGGTTCGGCTTCAAAGAGGGATCTCATTGACGCAAACAGCTACAAGGATCAATTCAGAATTTATAGATATGCGGTCTTTATCTGTTAATGCTCCTATCTCTAATGATGTTGTAGAGGTTTATTTTAATTAGATACAAAAGAGCTGACTCACATCTAGATTTTAGGACATCTGTTTTGAAGGCATGACATGTTTCACGTAAACTAACAAATGTTCGAGTTCTCAGTTCCTAATGAGGACATGAAGGCACTCGAAATACTCATGTCCCTAATGATTTCATGTACAGCTCTTTTTGCTTAAAATCGGAAGGTAAAAATATCAGTTTCTCATGTTCAAAACTGACGCTTTATTATACCATCTAAAATCACATGCCCTGTGACAATTCTAACAATTTTAAATTTTCACAAAGCTATACTTTTTTTAAAGAATTAAAAGAAATTAGTTAGTTCAATTTTCAAATTTTCACCAGGTTTCTTTCTTTTTTCTTCTTCCTTCCTTCCTTCCTTTTTTTTTCTTTCTTTCATTCTTTCTTTGTTTTTTCTTCCTTTCTTTCTTTCTTTCTTTCTTTCTTTCTTTCTTTCTTTCTTTCTCCTTCCATTCTTTATTCTTTCATTTATTCTCTCATTCTTTCATTCTTTTTTTGTTTATTTCTTTCTTCCTTCCTTCCGTCCTTCCTTCCTTCCATTCTTTCTTTCTTTTTAAAGAATTTGAAAACTATATACCACGTTTGGTTCTCTTTTCCTTGGAGACGAAAGAAAGAGTACATATTACACATGTGACCGTTCACATGTCATTCGCTAGCGCTGTTGATGACTACTGGAGAGTAGCCGAAATATTTAAAAGTAAAAACAATGTTTAACCTTCTCGTTTTAGCTTTCTTATTCAAAATTTATGCCCAAAAGAACACTTTAGAGAGTAGATAGTTTGATTTCTACTGACCAACCTCTAAATTTTTACCTCAATGTTTAAACAATTTGTTAAATAAACAAGGATTACGGAAAAATGTTTACCAAATTGACTTTATAAGCGGCGGCGAGCTTAAAACGGGAAATAGCCCGCCTGAAGGATGTTTTGAAGGGAGGGCGTCTTTGATAAACATATTATATCAAACCTCTATTATCTCTTATTTTGTTATCATGTTTTGATTGAATCTTTGAAAGGAAAGGATAGAAAGGGTTGAAAATATTTGTCAAAAAATCATTATACGAAGCACGGTGCGGGAGTGGAGATGTCGGAGTCAGTACCTCACGCATGCGCACGCAGCACAGTGTGAATCGAAAAATCGTGGGCACAGAAATAATTCAGAAATCATTTATCGTTCATTGAACAATCAGAAACGACTCTCTAACTACATGAAGTTTATCTGACTACAAATCAGTCGAACTTCTTGCAGAGTTGTTTCAGATGGCTCAACGAACGATACACGATTTCCGTGAAACATTTCTGGGTGCCTACGGTTTTTGGATTCGCACTGTAAAATTTATCATCGTCTTTTTACACTTAGGCTCAGTTCAAACAACAAACAAAGGATAATAAGGCGGTCCTCTTTGATGTCAATAGGTTCGGCTCTTGAGAAGATCGTCATTTAAACGTGGCCGGCTTACTTTTTCTCACTCATTTTTGTTGCAAAAAAAAATTATTTCTTACACGTGTAAAAATATGTATTTGGTGTTTTAGCTTTACTAAGCTCTACTTTTTAAATCACTTGGTATTCGTGAGCTTTTTTCATGTCCAATTAAACCGACAAATATCACGCGATCGATAGCTGTTCTAAAGGCTTGAAGCGAGCTCCTCTGACGATTGTATCTCAATTCTTCATTTCCGTCCACCTGCTCTATTGGTCAATCCACATGAATATTAATTATCCTTTCCTATAAAATTAACCAGAATTCAAGGGCTTTTCTGAGTAGCATTTTTAGAGGTAACCGATCGATGATTGTCCAAAACGTCAACTCATTTATCAAGACCACGCATGCGCAGTAGCTTCAATGCTTTTGTATCACACTACCACTAAGTCGTGCCCTGACTTAGATCAGCCCAGAGATTGTTTCAGGGTTCAATCTGTGACTTAGCAGTGCTCTGACTTAGATCAGCCCAGAGGTTGTTTCAGGGTTCAATCTGTGAGTTAGCCATGCCCTGACTTAGATCAGCCAAGAGGTTATTGTTTCAGGGTTCGATTTGTGATCATGAGTTAAACGTGCAGTCCAGAGGTTCAATAAAATTTTTAAAAAATCTTGCAAGTTCGAGTAGAATCTAAATTGTAAATGGCCTAAGAAAACTTTACCAGTAACTTGCTGAGGTCTATTATATAAACGTCAGTAAGTGATCTCTCTTATTTTTTACGGTGTAAAATTTAACCTTTTATCCATACTGTTTCATTAGAAACACCGACGCAGCCCACACTAGCTTACCGCTAGTTATCATCTAAAGTATTATATAAAGATAGACATCATGAACTCCAAAATCTACAAGAAAGGTTGTGAGATATCTCTGAGCCATATTTATAGGTAAAGGATAGAAGAGTGCGAGAGAGTAAGTTGATGACTCGTGTATACTGAATTTGTAATGAGAGAAATTCTGGATCATAACGAAAGCCACTTACAACTTTTTAAGACATTTCTGGATCATATTTATTGGTTATATCATTGGCCTGGACCAAATGAGAGAATGCAGGTATATTTTATGTCGGCTTTTAAGAATACTAACTGCTACAAACCATCTATCTTATAAATACTACCTTTGGACGTACAATTTATCAATGTTCTGTTCCTGGAAGGAAGTTGCAATAGTCGTGGTTCAGTGTCGATCAGGAGGAGAAAGATTAGCGTCTGCTACCCTCAATCTGTCCATAATACTATCATATACGTACCATCACGGAATGTTTGAGACGCAAAGCGTATCAATGTTCTGTTCCTTGAAGGAAGATGCAGTCGTGCAATTCAGGTTTTTCCTGGCTCAGTGTCGGTCAAGAAGAGGAAGACTGGTAACTGACGAATCCTGTGTTGAAATTAAATAACCGGAAGTAGATAGATAAAATTGACCGGAAGTAAAGTGAAAGTGTACTGATCATTAAACTGAGGCAAGAAGACGCTGTATATGAACGTGGAGTTCGGCACTTAGTCCTTTATAAAGTTGTAACAGTATTCCTACATCAGTGTTACATCGCGATGCTGTTATAACGTTTTACTACAACTCTAGCTGCTGCTAGTCGAAAGGACTGAAGGCTCAAAGAGTACGTCCGATCACATCAATGTCACCAGTTACCTGGATAATCTGTTAGTATGAGTGTAGCTGCTGACCAAACATAGAGAAACATAGAGGCTCGGGTTAGTGAAGGATCCG
Source organism: Anthopleura sola (assembly GCA_023349425.1). Lineage (NCBI taxonomy): Eukaryota > Metazoa > Cnidaria > Anthozoa > Actiniaria > Actiniidae > Anthopleura > Anthopleura sola. The sequence goes on from JALHLI010000010.1 coordinate 2,888,165, forward strand.
CAATCCAATGAAAATTCCTATTCACAACTCCATATTTCCTCACCAAAAGTGTAGGTGTTGACCAAAAGTAAAGGAGGGTCACTGAGGTGACGATCAGAAATTTCAGAATCAAATGCAGAGCCCTGTTAACAACACTCTTCCAGTTACCGTATTGGTATCAGTATTGCCTCGCTATAAGTTTAGCCGCTGACAAAAAGCAAAGAAGGCTCAGAAGACGAAGAATCCATTAATAGATATCTCATCCTTATTTCAGTAAACTTTATGAAGTTGCAGTACAGATTATATAAGTCTATCCGCTGATTGAAAAGAATGAAGGCAGAGGCTGCGACAGAAGAAGCTCCTAGTCACGTAACTCCTCCAGGCAGTAACTGCGCGATGTTTTACCGTAAGGCATCACGCATGAATACTACGTCTAGCCGCTGATCGATAAGAACGAAGGCTCAGGCTACTACGCCCTTACTCATGTAACTCCTCCATGTAGTAACTGCTGTAATGTTTTACCGTAAGGCATCACGCATGAATACTACGTCTAGCCGCTGATCGATAAGAATGAAGGCTCAGGCTACTACGGCCGAAGCCGTACTCATGCAACTCCTCCATTAAGTAGCTGCTTTAGTGTTTTACTGTCTGTTACAATGCACAACGCATAATTAAAGGAGCTCAAAGCATAAAACCATCTCCTCAGATGCACTTCCAGACAGCCATAGATCAAAAATAAGATTTCAAAAATCATGTAGAAGTAATCCATTCCACATTCGGTTCGGTGACTATAAGTATTTTTGGTACGTAGTTTGACGTGTAGATTTCAATGGATAATTTATTCCTAATATTATGGACTGGTTACCTTAGCAACGGCTCTTCATACGACTACTGGGTCGAAGTTGTCCTTCTGCTGAAGATGGATAGGCAAAAAGGTATTAGATATTGCTGCAGCTAAAACTGAGAAATAGTGGTTATAGGACTGAGTGGAGTCGAATTTGTGATTTAAGATTTGCAAAATCTACGACGGCAACGTCAACCGGAAGTGTAAATAACTTCCCTTTGGGGCTCCGCGCCTTCAAAGTCTGCCTTCCCTGTGGATGAGTTGACTTTATTCCCTCCCAATGTTTTGAATGAATTGAAGAGAACCCCAATGAGAATTTTTACACTTCCGGTTGACGTCGCCGTCATAGATTTTGCAAGTCTTAAAGGCCCTATAGACCTCATCGGCTTGGGTGTAATATTGTCCCATTTCAGACCACGTGTCATTCTCTTGAGAATAAGATTCTTTGTTTGAGTTGTATCCATATTCATGTATCTTCTCGTGCGCAACCTTTAAACAATGAAATGATACTCTGGGGAATGACACGTGGTCTGAAATGGGACAACATTACACCCAAGCCGATGAGGTCTATTGACAAATCGGACGACCGCGTAGCCACAAGTTTGCCAGTCAGTGATACTAGAAGACTTACTTCGCTTTTCTTTTTGCGTCTTTTGTCTGTTGACAACGCAGATGCAGCACTTGTCGTTCTGGTGTCCAACTAAAAATAGATCAAAAATAAATATTTAAGTAAACACTCTACTCACATATGATCGCGGGTACGAGAATTGAACCCAAGACCTCAGCAGTGAGAGGCGGCACGTTAGCTAATCTGGCTCGGCACAGATCAAATTATTTATAGACCCCTTGCACGTGACGTCGGAACAGCTTAATTTTGAAGGCGAGACAAAATAATTTTAATCTCCTGAGAATTGGAACATATTGTTTTGCCCTCCCAATTGAGCTGCATTCCGACGTGCTGCAACGTCTTTAAGATGTTAACTAAGACTACAATCTTATCCCACTACAAGCATGGATCTCGAGAGTTGTTGATTTTTATTGCCGCCATGTTGGATGACGATTAGCAATTTTTTTCTCAAGTATCTTGTTTTGTCAACTAAATGATTATAAACCAGCAATAGTAGACCTTTTCTGCTAAGACGTAATGATTGCCCATTTCAGAATACGTTTCCTTCCCTTGAGAATAAGATTCTTTGTTTGAGTTGTATCCATATTCAGGTGTCTTCTCATGCGCAACCGTTAAACAAAGAACTGATACTCTAGGGAATGACAAGTAGTCTGAAAGTCTGAAAAATCTCAAATGCACCTGGTAAAGAAAGAAATAGTACTAAAAAGAAGTACGTAGTCTTCAGTTACACATAAAGAGAACAAATGGTCTATTTTCTCAACCCTTCTTGGCCTCAGATTTCCCAATTTAGATCTCCCAACAAACAAAAGAATCATACTCTAGAGAATAACACGTGGCATACTTACCCTGTTGTTGTTGCTTTGATTCGACGAAGAAGACATTGCGCGTAGGCCTAGGTTCGACTCTGTTCGTTCTCTTTTGACTGACCAGCTCTTAACTGCAGCTTGAACCTTCGAGGGTAAAAACACGCGAATAGGAATAGAAATTAGCCGGAGAAGCTTTGCGCGCCATCGAGTAAGAATTCCTCGACGCAAATGAATATGAATATGAATATGGATATGGATATGGGATATGGGATATGGGATATGGGATATGGGATATGGGATATGGGATATGGGATATGGGATATGGGATATGGGATATGGGATATGGGATATGGGATATGGGATATGGGATATGGGATATGGGATATGGGATATGGGATATGGGATATGGGATATGGATATGGATATGGATATGAATATGAAACATGGCACGGCACTGACACGGTCACGGCAGGCGCGGTCCGTGCCGTATGTTATTCAGTCATACGAAAACTGCTCTATCAAGAAAAGCCTTCAGGGTTTCAGAGCAGGTTTTCTCTGTTTGAATTTACCTGGAGGTCGAGTAGGCAGTGGAAGATAAATATGAAGAAACCCTGAAACAAAATTTAAAAAAAACATTTCAACAAAAATACCGGTTGAAAGTTGAATCTCTTAAATCGACCGCCTTCAATATCATGAAACGCCTCTAATGACCGACCATCGATGCAATGGTCGAGCAACAACCAGCCAGACTATAGACCCTGTTAATACATCCTACAATGCTTTATTTTCCGCGTTTCACGTCAAATTTATTCTTTTCAATTTTATTCAATTCAATTATTTGACGTCAAACGTGGAAAATAAAGCATTGTAGGATTTATTAAAAGGGTCTATAAATCTATTTGTAGGATTGCAGGCCTGACTTTGAAATCAAAAAGGTCGGCACTCTATCGCTTCTAATTTCAGCCCAGCAATCCTTTTCATCATGAGGTCGTTACCAGTTTTCCTTTAAATGCTATTTGTGTGTATGTTTTGTATATGTACTTATATGTAATCTACTCTTAGATATACATTATGTCTTAATATATATTATATACAACTAACGACCCAATATCGTGTGAATATAATTTGCTCGCTTTCCAGCTCGATTAGATTTTTAGCTATTCTGGAAAACGATTTACCCAAAATATTAATAATTTTTTTAAATTTTGTAAACTTCTTATTTATTTATCTGTGGTAAAAAATAAAATAAAATAAATAAATAAATAAAAAAATAAAAAAAGATATTGTAAAAAGCAAATCAGTTTAGTGTAAAAGACGAACTTTTATAAAGTCGAACAGTATTTATTTTGTATTTCGATTCGTCAGTGTATATGTAGCTGTACGTGCCGTCATATTATCTTTCAAACTAACATAAACAGAGAACAAGATATCTTCTAAATATTGACTCTGAAGAGCAAGGAAAAGAGTCCTACTTGTGTAACCTTGGGTTAAGTGATACAATCATTTCTGGGTGGGATTGGAGTTAATCTTTAAAAATAATATTGTTAAAGTTAATGGATATGACAAAGGATTCTACAAGAATTAATGTATATTCTTTGAGTACTGGTTTCACTTTTTAAACAATTTTGGGTAAACTTTTCGGTTTGAAAAACAATCTTTATGGGAAAGTTTTATAAGAAAGAAAAATAGGAAATATAATATGAGAAATGAAATGAAATAAATTGGGATAGTTTTTGTGTCAAGTAAGAAATTTTTCCACTCTTTTACTCTCGACGCAATGTTTTCCTATTTTAGACCTCGAGTCATTCCCTTGAGTATTATTTTTAACGGAGACTTTTGAGAAGTTCACACAAAGGATCTTAAACTTATATGCTTGCGACGAGAAATTAACATTATCGGCCCAAAGTGTAAAGGTCTGTGAATTTTTGCGAATGACTTTGCTAAGTGAACTCTCTGCCACTTAAACACACCTTCGCATGTCCTCTCACTCTATTCCCATCCCGCCATCACCTTCATTCGTCACGTGAAATGGCACAAAGCCTCAAGCCTCTCCTCTCCACTCCCATCCATCCACACTCCAGCACCCGGTTATTCTTTATCCCGTAACGCAAAACACCATCGAATGACTGAATTTTTTTTCACGCTATAGTTCATATGCTCATACTGTGTGCTCAAGTACCCGGGAAGACTGCGGTTTCCGGGCAAATTTTTGGTTTCAGCTCCAAATTCACAGCGCTTTTGATACCGTTGAGAGAACTGAGGGATATGTTTTCATTGTGTGAAACAAAGCTGACTTCAAAATATATAGAGGATATTACACGGTGGCGCGAACATATGAAGTTTATCTTCGAGTGGAAAAAAAGATTTCACGAGTGAGCGTAGCGAACAAGTGAAATCTTTTTTTCCACGAGAAGATAAACTTCATATGTTCAAGCCAACGTGTAATTTTCTTTTTATTATATAGATATGAGTGTTTTAGCTGGAAAATAAATTTAAAAAATAGACGAAAAAGTTCTCCAAAGTGTCTTTATTTTGCAAATATAGTCAAAATATTACAATAGCAATAATAGCAAACAATTTATCTTAAAACATGTAAAAAACAAAATGTATATAATTCATTGAACTCTTTGTCATTCAGTAGTGAATAAGAGTACACATTTTTACGAAGGTGGCGGTCTACGCTTTAGTTGTAAAAAAGCTCTTATAGAAGATGGTTCGTACTCTTCACCGTTTTTCTTTCGTACGCCAAGGACAAACCTGACTACAAGATCTTGCAATTCTTTCGGAGGAATTGTATGAATCTCTCGGTTTTCCTGTTCACTTAGGAGAAATTCGTTGAATATTCTCAGGTCATAAAGTGTCTTTTTCTTTGTATTTTCGTTCTCCTGTTGTTCGCTGAAAGATTTGATGTATTCGTCTGTGACTTTTACAAATCTCGCCATTTTGTCGAACTAGTGTTTTGACAACTCGCGCCGAAATGAGCGGGGAAAACCAAGGAATGACGTCATCGATATCCTCACTAGTGAGGATATGGAAAATATGTCCACCGTACCCCGGATGTAGTTTCGTATGAGATCTACGAGTGGCGTATTTTACAGTAAAACACTCATATCCATATAATAATACATAATATGGGGTATTTTTTTTTCAATTAAGAAAGCTTGCCTCGGCTGAACTAGTTAACGATGCACAAAATTGTACATTTTGTATTGACTTAAGGGTGTTTATCTAATCTAGCTATCAACTGTGAAACCACACTGTCTAAACAGTTAAACATTTTGTAGTTTTTCTTAAGTGAGAAGCTAGTACTTTCTGACTTAGAATTTAACTCATTGACTGACCAAGAATTCGAAGTCTGCAGCCCAATAAAAAAATAAAAGTTTACTTACAATATTGTAATGTTTATGGTATAAATAACAAGAGAATAAGCGCTTAATTGAGCTAGGAAAATATAAACTTCATTCTCGGCAGAAAGCCAAATAGAAAATTATGTCAGCAATTTCGTTGAAAGACGAGAAGATAAATAGCCTTATACTACTAGAAAAGTAATGGAAATTCGTAGATAAGAATTTTAAGAAATAGTTTCTTTCGCCTAAGAGAGAGTTCTGCTTGAAAGATTATTTAATGAGGAATAGTTTCGACAAAAAATCGAGTTTCTTTAAACTGAAATAGAACTGAACTGCGATGGCACTTCAAAAGAAGTGGTTTAACTGATTTACTAAACTTTTAGACGAAGAATTATAATGTTATGATCAATAAGAATGGAGGCTTCAATAAAGTTATAGATTGCATGACGAGAGGGAATACTGTAAAGCCAATATCGAAAAAGATTGACAGATTTTATCTCTAAGAGCTGGCTATTTGGGTGGTTGTATTTTAAGTTTGTACAGTGTTTTTAAGGAAAACAACGCCAAGGAAAAGAAAAATACTGTGGGAGAAGAAGAAAAATATGAGATTTTAATTAACTATAAAGGACACGTACGATAAACTTAGTAAGTTAATACGATGGAAACGCACGAAAAAGCATCGAAATCTGTTAATTTGTATTCATTAAATGAAACGGAAAAGCGAAGGACATATTCTTAGAAACGGTACTTCAAACTGCCATCAAAGACAAAAAGATTTATCATTCAAACGTGGAAATGCCTACTTGACTGAGTGGAACTTACGGTACCGTGACTTTGAAGTGGCTTTCTCTCAGAACCAATAAGAGCACACGAAAACACATTCTGACCAATCAGAGCGCTTGAAGACGAGACGCAACGTGGACCCTGGTTTTTCAAGCATAGACTATTTTGTTCTGGTTAATCAAGAGTTTTTTTTTGTACTGTCTTTTGAAATACTTTTATTTATGACTTCAATGTCAGTAATGACAATTTTTGAGTAGTTCCTTAAATGATTTAATTAGCGAAATGTTTCGAGGTACTCGCTCGATTGCCTTTTCCGCCGTCTTTAATATTGTGTTGACAAGCGTTGGGCGATTAGCATGCCATTAATAAGAGTGGGCCAATAGGTGACAACACACCGTAAATCATAAAACAAGCATTACTGAATATACACTGCTCTTCAGTACACATCTCTCGACTTGCAAGCTGAGTTGTACGCGTAGCTAAACCAGGGAATTTCACAATCAATCAAGGTACGAGGAGTGTTATTCTTACTGCAAGGGAACTAGAGTGGGGCACGAATTGTCTCCAGTCTCGCCACATTATTCAAAGCAATAATGGTAGCTCTTAATGTTGTTCTTGGTGTTCTTGGAACCCTTATCGCTTTGGAAAACATCGTGGTCTGCGTCCTAGTCATTCGATTCAAATCTCTACGAAGTTACACAAACGGCTTTATTGTGTCACTGGCAGTAGCTGATTTTCTCTACGGGGCTTTGATCATTCCCCTCTTCCTCGCGAACGCCTCCGAAGTAATCAACAGCTACATCTTGTCCATGGTTCTGTTAGCGAACATCACGACTCTCATGTCAGTAACTTTTGATCGATATTTGATCGTTCTGCATCCGTTTGCATACGACACGTTCATGGGCAAATACTTTGTCGTACTGGTAATTGCGGCCTGGTTCGTCCCGATTTTAGTATCTTTGATTCCGTTATTTTACTCGTCGGACTTTAATCAACTCGAACACAAAATTTACGTGTACTTTTTAGTCATTTTGGGAGTTGTAATCCCATACTTGCTGATCCTGTTGGCATATATTAGGATCTTTCAGCATGTCGTACGCCAGGTTAAATACCTCGCCAGATTAGATCCCACTAGAGATGACGAAGGGAAAGCGAGACAAGAGGGAAAAAGAGTCACAACCGAAGCTTATGTAGCAAGAATATTTGCTATAATTGCAGCCATTTTTATTGTTAGCTGGATGCCTGTCGTCTATATGACCTTCGTGGGGAATATAGGAAGGCAAGATTTGATTCCCAAAGCGCTGCAGATAGTCTCTTGGGTAACGCTCTCTCTGGGGTCCCTCGTTAATGCACCGATTTATGCATACGCTAAGAAGGACTTCCGTAAAGTGATGAAGAGAGTCATCTTCTACAAACGGAGGAGGGAGACGCTTAGGAACGAAGGAGACGAGTCGAACACAGCTCATTATATGGTAAGCAACAAGTCTGATACTAACTCAGATCTATAGTATGTGAGAAACTGGCCTAAAGATACCGCCAAACTCGAATATGACAAGCTAAATCCCACCGAAAGATTTGCAAAACAACATTGGTCGAAATCAAGTCCCGTTTCTATGACAACTGTGGTCGCTTTGAAAACATGTTCACAAGGAAATCAGAGGCTATTAAACTCACGACGGTCGTCGCCATTACCACGACTGTCACAGTCATCGGCAACTCTTGGGATTTATCTCAAGGAAAATATTATTCTTCAGAGTACTAAAGTACTAAGTAAAAAGGGGTCAAGAATTGATAAAAACAGGCAATTAGGTCAGCTGAGATAAGAAGGGTAAAAACAGCTCAAAACAGAAACATAGGTGAGGATTATTTAGATCGTAATTGTTGTTGAATAATTGTTTTTAGTACAAGTTTATCTATCCATTATTTCCTGCCCTCGGGCGGTAGGTTTCCGGCGCTAATGGAAAATCGTTCATTTAAAGGCTGATTTTGGAGGAGTTTACGAGTTTAGTTTACACATCTATTTTGAAGAGGTTGTCTTGGGGATGAAAACTACCGGAAAGTTATCTAACGGTATAGTACGATTCGGTGTGAGCTATAATATAGTTTAAGTATGCCCCTTTCAAAAGGTAGAAGCCAAAACCAGGCTAAATTAACATATTTTTAGCCTAATGTAGCCAATACATCTAGTTTTTATGTTCATACATATATAACATTGTATTCAGTTGAATCTGGCATTAGAGTTCAAACAGAGGCGTACCCGGGGATACTAGGGTACTGATCACTACCCCGGGCAGTGGGGCCAACAGAGACTTAAAATTGGTACAATTAGTGTGTAAATAACTTTGGGTATCTTTTGGGTAGACGTCCTTTTGGGTACCTGAGGCATATCTGGGAGTGACTGGGTACTAAGTACTGCTCAACATAGACTCTACATTGTACATTTTGTATGGTAAATAACATTGAATAACTTTGGGTAGACGTCCTTTTGGGTACCGTTTAGGTATTCGGATAGCCCATTTGGGTGTCTTGTGGGTAAACGGTCATTTTGGTACCTAAGGGAAAATATCCCTTCTTCCTTCCGCAACTATCAGAGGATTTTAATGCACTAGTCAATGGAGACCCCAACCCCCCGATCCCGGAGAAGATTGCTGTTAAGTACACTTCAAATTCCCTGGTTTCGCACCATTTATTCCCCGCCCTGTCCCGGGGGTCAGGGGGAAGCGGTTTCAGTTGTCTAGTCCAAAACGTTTGACGTTTCTCTCTATATATATCAGCTTTGCAAAATTTTATATGATTTAGTAGAAAAATATCAATTGATGTATATGTAATATTATTTGTGGCTACTCACATAGAAAATAATACTTCCTCTACACTTGAATAGTATAGCGTTTTGAAAGATCGCGGTGTTAGATATTACTAACTTAATGAAAAAGTTATCACAATATAATCTTAATCCCAAAAATCTTAATTGCAGTTCAAATATATCTTTGAGTCATGTTTAATCTACCACTTCTCGCGTTCCTAGTTTAAAATTCCACTTGGTCTAGACCATGTCAGCGTGTAATCTATTGATCTTGTAGAACCCTTGCACGTGACGTCAAAGCAGCTCAGTTTGGAGAACAAAACAAAAGAATTTCAATCTCTTGAGAATTGGAACCTGCTGTTTTGTCCTTCAAATTGAGCTGCATTCCGGCGTGCTGCAAGGGACTGTAGTCGCTCCTCTTTGATCTTATAAGGTCGCTCACTCAACCCTGCCATATTGTTCATTTCTAAGGCTTCTATAAGCCATCGTACCTGTAGTTGGGTGCCCTAGTTTGTTCCCCCCCCCCCCCCCCCGGGGTATCCAACGTGTCCTGGAGTCTTGAGGAAGCAAGGGGGGACTCGGTGCTGGTTTTTTAAGTCCTCGAAGACTAACTAACGCGAGATCAAAGATCTTTAGACAAATCGCCGCACTTAAAAGACGAATCAAAGGTCAATGACGCTGTATGATGAGATTTATGGCGTGATATTTGTTGTCCGATGTTCCGAATAACATGGACCTTTGGACCTCTCAGAAATTTGTGTTATTTCGCGAAAATGAAAAGCAGGACGGCAGTAAATAGGAGGACCAAAGCGACTAATTTTTCAGTAGGCCGAAAAACTATTAAAACAGATAGGAGAAGCTAGAAACATATGATTATATATTATATTTTGTTATATCTTGTTAGTGTCAGGTTACATAGTTACTGTTTCATTTTATCAACGAGATTAAAACACGACTTTATGAGAACGTGGTCAGCTTGTATTTCGTACGATCTTAGATGACCTCGATTGCGTCAATGAACGGCTAAATTGAGAATATATCGCCTCGCGAACGATGCCGAGTATTTGGTATATGTACAAAAAATACTAGAACATTCTCTTCTTTAAAGTGCCTATAACCCTAATTTAGCACTTATAGTATTGATTCTTTATGAAATGGATAGTTCAATGGTGCGTGTTTCCTGATTTGAGAGTTGCGTTTTAAATTAAGTTATAAAGGTTGATCAGTGACTTCCAAAATGTCTGTGACGTCAGGTAAACCACGGTATATGAAATTGAATTTTGCCCTCGTTTTCCCGCCAAATATGTAAATTACTCCTCAAAATCAATACCGACGGGGTTGAAAATTAAGAATGTTGCCTTAGTAAAGTTCACCTTCATTTTCCCGCCAAATATGCAAATTACTCCTCAAAATCAATACCGTCAGGGTTGAAAATTAAGAATGTTGCCTTAGTGAAGTTCACCTTCATTTTCCCGCTAAATATGCAAATTACTCCTCAAAATCAATACCGTCAGGGTTGAAAATTAAGAATGTTGCCTTAGTGAAGTTCAACTTCATTTTCCCGCCAAATATGCAAATTACTCCCCATCTAAAACAGATAGGATTGACCAAGTGATGTGATATTCCATAGTACATGGTAAATGTAATCTTACCTGTAGAGAATTAAAGATGGCGAACAAATATAAGAAGACTACGGTGTTGCGATCGATAGCAAGGACACCAAAAAACCATGTTAGACCAAGTAAGGGCAGAAGAACAGCACAACATTTTGCTGCAACTCTACAAGAAACATATTATTAACAGTATTATTATGATTATCATGATCATAATCATCAACATCATTATTATTATTAGTATCAATATTATTATTTATAGTACGCACGACAAAATTACTCGATTCTGATTGGTCTAGAGGAGTACAATTAGAGCGTTAATTGGTACTCCGCGGGAGTACCAATTAGGTCGCTATGGAAACACGGCCAAAAGCGGCAAATTTCCCCCAGTGAAATGAGTGAAATTCCAAAAAAAAAAAGTGTTTTATAGATTAAAATGGAAAAATTTCAGAAAACTGTTCAATACACACATAGGAAGGCCTCAAATTATGATAACTAGACAAATTCAAGACCTAATAAATCATGTTTTGTAGTAGAAAGTCGTTTTTTCTTTCTAGTTTTCGCCAAACAATTTGAGTTGGAGTTTTGAATGTTCTCGTTTTACTACCTGTTGTCTTCTGTGGTTTTCTCGAAAAATAAATTCAACACCACAACTACAATAATTGTACAATATGTAGAAAACAGCTAACAATAGTTTTAAAGCAAATTTCTTTCCGTTTAGCGAAAAAAACACAGCGAGTAGAGGCTCGTTTTTTGTTTTGAAAATAGTTAAGATCAAATCTTACCGGCAAACTGTCGAGTAGTTGTAGAGAGACGAATTCAGCTAGTTATCACAAGTTAATTGATCCTAAGTTGTCAATCCAGTCTTGAAATAATAAAATCTTCAGATAATTCACCATTCAAAGAAAATAGCAGCGAAATTCTTCAAGCTACAGGAGGGAATAATATCCAAAGCACATGGTTTGATCACTGGCGACTCGTTCACGGCAAGCTGTACTTCAAAACTTTTAACTTGAACGACAAATTTGTCGCTTTTATCCCTTTTGATGTTGTCCAGCTAACTTGTTTTCAAAGAAAGTATTTTTGAAATTGTGTTTTTGCAGTTATTAGCAAATGCTAAGAGGAAAAAAACTTAAATTAGCGAACTGTAAACTCTCAACTTTCGCTTAGTTTTCACACAGTACGTTTTCAAAGAAAAGTCGCTTCTTGATTCGCTGTTTAGCTGTCAGTACTGTCATTCAATAGTTGTAAACATGCATTAAAATGGCTTTTTACTTGAGATGTAAAATTATTTTCTAGTATTTTGTAGTTCAAATCATACATAAAATACTAATCTAAAAAGGTTTTACAGCAACGTTAACACTTTCTATGCTGTTCTTGACTTAGCGTTCTTGGATAAGGGTCGGTTATAGCAAAGGCAATGAAGATGAATGAATGCCTTCGCTTCGCATGTTTTATAAAATTTTGTCGAGCGAACTATAAATAAAAAATCGCACGACCTTCTCGTACAATTTGGAATTAATAGGCACTCGTAATGTTTTGAAAGTTCTTTAATTGCACTCGCCTAAAGGCTCGTGCAATTACGAGAACTTTCAAAACATTACTCGTACCTATTAATTTCCAAATTGTACTCGAGGTCGTGCGATTTCCTATACAAATTAAACATAAAATGTACATAAAGTCCAATTATACATAATACAATAAAAATTAAGTTAATGTTTCCAAAACTTTTATATAATACATTTGTAAAGCGCAGTTGAACCATGGGGAATTAGCGCTCAATAAAATATAATTTATTATTATTATTATTATTATTATTATTATTATTATTATTATTATTATTATTATTATGGTTATCAATATTGAAAGGAAGAGGTGAAAATCAAGTTCATGGTGCAAAAATCAGGTAATATATTTTAATAAATAACTTTTGAATCACGAATTTTAGCAAGAATCAACAACAGCAGTAACAACAACATCAGCACAATAACAGCAAAACCACAGGAACAGTAGCAGCTGTAGTATTTACATCGACAATACCACAATGGCCGTAAAAGCAGCAAGTACAGCAACACCAACAATAACAACGATAGCTAAAAAGTATCGTATATGAGTTAGTTACCTGGCTTTCTGGATTTCATCCGCTGACACCATTTTATGTGTTGTCATCATCGCGCGCATAACGAGAATAAATATAATGATATTGACCTGAATGAGAATTAAAGACATCAATCAACGGTGGTGATGATGATGGCGATGATGATGTTGAAGATGATCATGATGGTGTTGATGATCATGAATAACGATGGTGTTATTGATAGTGGTGGTAGTTGATGATGATGATGAAGATGATGGTGATGATGGTGATAATGATGAAGATGATGATGGCGATGATGATGAAGATGATGGCGATGATGAATGCGATGATGATGAAGATGATGGTGATGATGATGGTGATAATGATGAAGATGAAGATAATGGTGATGATGATAGTGATAATGATGATGGTGATGATGATGGTGATAATGATCATGATGGTGGTGATGATCATGAATAACGATGGTGTTATTGATAGTTGTGGTAGTTGATGATGATGATGAAGATGATGATGATGATGGTGATAATGATGAAGATGATGATGGCGATGATGATGAAGATGATGGCGATGATGAATGCGATGATGATGAAGATGATGGTGATGATGATGGTGATAATGATGAAGATGAAGATAATGGTGATGATGATAGTGATAATGATGATGGTGATGATGATGGCGATGATGAATGCGATGATGATGAAGAGGATGGTGCTGATGATGGTGATAATGATACTAATGTCGATCTTTCTATCACGATGGACTAGTAAATAATAAATGATCTTTAACAATTACCAGTACAACTGCAAGCACGGGTCCGATGAAGGCGAAGATCAAACCACCATCATTTGACAACCAACAACTGAAATAAATAGATTTATACAAAGATCGTCTAAGGATAGACACAGGATACCTGTTTTGCGGGCGCGTCAGACAGAGTTCCACTCTCAACCCCAGAGCCCTTTCATTCTTAATGCGCATGCTCGATAAAATAACAGAAGACGAACGTTTCTGATCAAGAGAAATGCAGATGACTAGGAACGAGAGTTTCTGTCATTTCGTCGAGCATGCGCAGTAAGAATGACAGAGCTCCGGGGTCGAGAATGATACAATTCCATAAGGTTGAGATCATTTACATGATTTCATTAAAATGCAAAGACTTACGCCTTTTCTCCTCCGTATCCTTTCATCTGTGTCACAGCCGTTGAGATCCCGACGATTAATAGAGGTGTACCTAAAAAGTTAAGGTTATCATTAACCCTTAAACCATGTTGCCATAGTAACAAGATAACCACGTGATAAATTAGATGTCCTTACCCCAACCAATCAGGTAGAAATATTTTCGCTTCCTCTCGAATTGGAATACCATCACTATGGCAACGTATATTTGTATTCCCTCAACTAGCATCCAGGCCAGCGCGCACAGGAAGAAGTAATGTAACAGGACTGCTATAGTGGTGCATAGTGACTGAAAGGTCCGAAAATTGGGAAAACAAGTTACGCTTTATCACACAAATCAATCTCAGATTATAAAAGATCTTTCCTCGCACACTCTCTTTCTCGTTCCTTCCCATTTTTGTGCTCGTTTCAATGTTTGTTCTTTTCTGTATTTTTTCCATCCTTTCTTTTCCTTCCTTCCTCCGTTTCATTCCTCTTCTTTGCTTCCTCCCTCCTTCGTTCGTTTGTTCCTTCTTTCCTTCCTTTCTTCCTTCCTTCCACCCTTCCTTCCTTTCTTTCTTCCTCCCTCCGTCCCTCCGTCCCTCTGTCCCTGTTTTTTTCATTTCACAATTCACCCTCGTAAATCAGTGAATGATAACATCTGATAACCAACCTTATACTTGGTACTCTCTAGACCCGCCAGGAGAATGATGTTGGCAACCAACAAAGCCACGCATAAATTCACGTGAATAATCGTCTTTTCTGACTTAAGGTTCCTAACACATGAAAAGAACGAATTATTAGTCATCTTCTGTAAAACCACAAAGGGCTTCGTCACTCTGTAATGTTCAATAGCATATCATGCATAGTTAGTCACTAGGCTCACGCGGTTATTCAGTTCGAGGGACATAAGCTTTGTCTAATGACCGCACACATTGGACATGAGACTTTATACATCAAATACCGTCAAGAATTCGATTGGTTATTTGTTCCCTGGTACAAGAAATAGCGGATAATACAATCATGTTTATTAAGTAAGTAAAGTTTCTGTTTCATCGAAATGTTTACGAATTATTGGACTTAGAATATCAACGTCCCTGTGACTGCGATCTAGACCTCAAACTCCCAAGTCATCGTTTGGCACTCACACCTTCTCTCTTTCTGTGTCCGTACAATACGTACCTCCAGAAAATAAAATGAACGAAGAGAGTTATGACAAGACCAAGAAGAGAAATCGCACACCCAACTGATGAAATGATGCGCAAAGGAAACTCGTGTCCCTGAGAAAGTTTGTCGTAAACAAAAGAACTTATGAAAAAATAAAATTAAGAATTAAAATAGATAAATAAATAAATGAATGAATGAATAAATAAATGAATAAATAAATGAATGAATGAATGAATGAATGAATGAATGAATGAATGAATGAATGAATAAATGAATGAATGAATGAATGAATGAATGAATGAATGAATGAATGAATGAATGAATGAATAATTAAATAAATAAATGAATAAATAAATAGATAAATTAAATATATCAATAGTCCCCTTCACAGTTCCCTGCGCAATCTTGAAAGGTAGATATGCCTTTGCATCGAAGGGAGACATGAGGTGACCTTTCAATGAAAGAGATTCAAGGTATTAAAACAAGGTCTCTATCATTGCAAGCTCACCTTTTGTCTCGCTTTGATGCCAAGGCCCGGTTACCTTTCAAGATGGCGCAGGGAACTGTGAAAGAGACTATTTATCTTACCTTTACACCAGATATGTCCATCAGTACTGCAAAATTAGTCAGGTGATTACATTCACACGTGACTTTGCTGCCGTCACGTGACGACAGACTACAACCATCACGCGACCAAGCTCCTTTTTTAGAATTCCTAATAAATAATATATGATTATTAAAGACTCAAAGTTTAAATCATTACCATGGTGAACATCCATATACATGCTACTTACAGACTGAAATCCCAAAAGACGCAGGCTGGAGGCTTGTCTGGATTCTGTTTAAAAAAAGATAATAATATAATAATAATACCAGAAGCACAGGAGAGAACCAACAAACAACTCTACTCACATACGACATTGTCTATAAAACTTGTCTATAAAAGTCATACAAAACAATACTAAATCCACACCCATCTAGCTATTTCAATACCAGCTATCCACCTATACCCTCACATTTGATTTTTTGTATATTCTGAGTGAATCTTACCTGGACTTGACCATAGATAGTCTTGACGGGATCCTTCAGTGAAACAGCAGGTTTAACAGAGGCGGATATCACGTTAGAACTCAGCAAGAATTCATCGCCAACCTTACTATATGCACTGGAGACACACAAAATATAAACATGAAATGTAGGTATTTATTGGCGCACAACAAACTAAACAGAAACAGAACCAAAAAATTCCCAGAATAGACAACAAATGTAGCCTTTCACGTGACGTCAAAGCAGCTCAATTTGGAAGACAAAACAAAAGAATTTCAATCTCCTGAGGATTAGAACCTATTGTTCTGCCCTCCAAATTGAGATGCATTCCGACGTGTTGCAAGATTTTCATACAAACCTAGGAATGTCCAGGAAAGATGACAGGGTTCTGTAAAGAAAACTAGAAACTCTGCTCACTGAAACAAAATAAAACAAAACAAGATGGCGGATTGTTTGGAAGAACTGAATACATAACAAGCAATGTAGCGATGTAAGGAAACTCAATTAACAACTGCAAAACTCTAAGCATCCCTGTTTGAAGGACGGTAAATAAAGAAACAATGCTCAAGAAGAGGATCTGAGATGGGAAAACCTGACTAAGCCTAAAGTAAAGAGTTTTTTTCAACCTTACCATTGTCCTTAACATCTCTGTTGTTGAATGTAGACTTTGGCAAAATGATGTAGTTCTCTTGCATCGAGTTCCACTCAGAACGTGACGTCATCTGTTGGTCAGTGTAGTTGGGAAATGTGACGTCATCAGGTGACGTCATGGACACCAGTGTTATACCCATAACTAATAAGAGAATTGGAATTTTATGAAACAGTTTATATTAATAATAATAATATTATGATGATGATAATGATAGTTGAGATGATGATAATGATAGTTTAGATGATGATGATGATGATGATGATGATGTTGATGATGATGTTAATGATGATGATGATGATGATGATGATGATGATGATGATGTTGATGATGATGTTAATGATGATGATGATGATGATGATGTTAATGATGATGATGATGATTATAATGATGATGATGATGATGATGTTGATGATGATGATGTTAATGATGATGATGTTGATGATGATGCATGATGATGATGATGTTGATGATGATGATGATATTAATGATGATGATGATGATGATTATGTTGATGATGATGATGATGATGATGATGATGATGCATGATGATGATGATGCATGATGATGATGCATGATGATGATGCATGATGATGATGCATGATGATGATGCATGATGATGATGATGATGATGATGATGATGATGATGCATGATGATGATGCATGATGATGATGATGATGATGATGATGATGATGATGATGATGATGATGATGATGATGATGCATGATGATGATGATGATGATGATGATGATGATGATGATGATGATGATGATGATGATGATGATGCATGATGATGATGCATGATGATGATGATGATGATGATGATGATGATGATGATGATGATGATGATGATGTACAAATCAATCAATTGTCACTGGTCAACATACCTATGTTATCAGCAACATATTGCCTCGAACAAATTCCACTACTTTCCAGGCCTCCAGCTGCTTGCAGACCGAATCCTTCCAACACAGATATCAAGACGGAGGTGATGTTGTCCGACTGAGGAACAGAATGAATACAATAAATCTATAAATACCAGCTGAGTTGACGTTCAGAACAAACTCAAGGTCAACCAATCAGAGTTGAGGATTCAGCACCATATTTTGATTAGCGTTTCCCATGTCCTTGCTCGGAAAATGCTAATCCAAAATAGTTGACCCATAATTTCCTTCGAAAAACGATATCAACTCAACTGGTATCATGATCAATCCGATGGCAGTCGACAATCAGATCTATAGTGATGAAATAAGTTTTAGGAATCTCGCATTCTGATTGGTTGAGAGCACACAGCACGCACGCGCAATTTCTATTGCGTCATTCGTATACAAAATAACGATCACTCTAATTTGTATTTTATAAATGTAATTTAAAAACTTGATTGCTGTGCTGTATGCAGTTATAAAGCAAGTGAAGGTTAGCAGAACACTTGAGAAGCGTTGAGAAGGTTCTCCTAACACTTCTCTCGTGTTCTACCAACTCCCGCGTGCTTTATTACTGCTCCACAGCAAGCAAGTTTTCTATTTCTTACCTCTTGTAAAAACAGCAGTTCTTGTTTATTTTCCTGATCAAGGAGGTTACTTGCTGACGATAAGAATTTCTAGAAAAAAGGTAATTAAGGGAATGAGATGTTAAGAGAAAAAAATGGATGGATGGGATGGGATGGGGTGGATGAATGGGATGGGATGGGATGGGATGGGATGGGATGGGATGGGATGGGATGGGATGGGATGGGATGGGATGGGATGGGATGGGATGGGATGGGATGGGATGGGATGGGATGGGATGGGATGGGATGGGATGGGATGGGATGGGATGGATGGATGGAGGAAAGTGGCCCAACAACTAGATTCATATAGACGCATCAAAGAACGAATGCAAAACCAAACGAACGAACATCAAACAAAAATCACTACTAACTTACAAACCTGTATATTATCAACATTTTTCTCTCTATCCTCCGCGTGCTTGGTGTTATAATCAACGAGTACTTTAAGGATGTGAGTACAGGTTTTAATATCACCCGCTATCTTAGCATCATCTTCCTCACGGCGTGACTTCTTCACTAAATCATCCAGTATGGCTTGTACCTCGTGTGGCGAAGGAGTAGTTTTGTTCAGCACTGTTTCCATCTAGAAAATCAAGAAGAAATTTCATAATGATAGGCTGATCTAAGTCAGGGCACAGCTAACTAACAGATCCTATCCTGAAACAACCTCTGGGCTAATCAAAGTCAGGGCATGGCTAACTTACAGATCGAACCCTGAAACAACCTCTGGGCTGATCTAAGTCAGGGCACGGCTAACTCACAGATCCTACCCTGAAACAACCTCTGGGCTGATTTAAGTCAGGGCATGGCTAACACACAGATTGAACCCTGAAACAACCTCTGGGCTGATCTAAGTCAGGGCACGGCTAACTCACAGATCCTACCCTGAAACAACCTCTGGGCTGATCTAAGTCAGGGCACGGCTAACTCAAAGATCGAATTGGAATTTCGCTAGTTAGGTTTTGCGGAGCCGGAAAGACAACCAGCGCATGCTGCATAAGTATTTACTGACCCTGTGTTTCAGATCCAATATATCTTGGGTGACACACTTTGTGTAGTCAGGATGTTCCCATTCGCCGTTTTCGCTGCACCTCCTTTTGGCTGTTCCTATCGTGAATGAGATTAAAACTCATTACATAAATTGATAACAATGACCACCAAGTATAGCATTACTCTTGGTACACCGTCCCTTTTATTCCTTTAGTTTGTACAGGGGGAGGGGTGGTTAGCACTGAAGCTATGTACCATGACCTTGTCGTGACTACCTAGTATAGCATTACTCCTGGTACACCGTCCCTTATATTTTATTATTTTTATTATATAGTTTGTACAGGGGGAGGGGTGGTTAGCACTGAAATTATGTAACATGACCTTGCCGTGTATATGCAAATATACTACAGGTTCGTCGCCAGGGGTGGTTCAAAGGTGTGAACGAACCCCCCTCCTTTTTTGACATCACTTCAACCGCAAAATGGTATAAGAATCCCCCTTTCCGAAGTCCCGTCGACAGTCCTGAAATATACATGTGCTTACCAATAGACCCATGAGGACACCGCTGTACACGAATATTCGATGGTAATGAAGCAAACCACGTGACATTGAAGAAATCAGGCGGGCAAACTGAAAATAAGAATACAACTTATTGATGGAAGCATTTCGTGACGCTAAATATATAACTATTTCGGACTCAGCTTGTTTCTAATTGTGTCAGAAATGTTGCCATGGCTACTAATTGGAACAAAATGCCCCCCTACATACCTTTAGTTTTCTTTTCCAGAGCCAAATAATGCGAGTCAACCATCAAGTTGTCTATCATCCCTGAGTTTATTGCATCATTTAACATTTTCGTCAGTTCTACTTCGCTATTTTTGCTAAACCGAAGAAGTATTTCAGTTGTTAAAGAGCCAGGTCTGAAAAACACAAAGAACACAAAGAACAAAACAGTGTCTTTAAATTTAAATCGATCGGTCGATGGTCGACCCTCGTTACTCCTTACACCACCAGAATCAAAGCATTAAAAACATGAATAGTTATGTATTTACGTTTTTTTATATATTCATGACCAACCTGAACGATAGGATACTAAGTCCCTTGTACCCAAGCTTATTGCGATACAGACTGGTTATCTGAGTAAAGACAAGTCAGATTCATCAGATTGAGACATCGCTGGCAGTGAAATGGTTTGTGGGTGAATATGGGCAACAAAATAACAGTCTTCGCCGATATCTTTACCACCCCGCGCGCAACGAATTTTGTTTGCCGCAGCGAGTAGTATAGAAAGAGCCTCTACTTCTGCTACAAAGTCGTGCAACAAAATATTGTTGTTGCAAGTGGTGGTAATACGGACAACATTCTGCCTGCAACTTGCAACGCAACAATGTTGCGCGACTTACACGATTTTTTTGCTCGTATTAGCGCAACTTTAATTCAGAGAAGAAAAAAAGAAGTTAAACTACGTACCGCGTTGGTCAACCTGTTCGCCAGAGCCTGGTACTCTCCCGACAGGGGGTTCTCTAGGGATTTATTGTACTTTATATTCCTCAGACGAATCACTGCCTTGACATTCACTACGTCATCATCTGAATCAAAACCAATAAAAATGCCATTATCATTTGGGTTACCTGTGGTGGCATCAACAAACATGTATTTTAAAGACTGCCTATGGTACACAGGATACAATCAAAATATTCAGTTATTTTTCCAGTTCGCAAATACAAAACAAGGATTTTCGCAAAATGGAAGACCGCACGCTAAAACTACTCTAAGTCACTCTAAGTCAATCTCCCTAATCAGCGGTAATGTGACATAGATTCGTTTTTACGCATGCTCTTTCTACCGCTGATCAAAACGATCACTGGCTCAACGACACAGGGATCCCAATTAATCTAAAAGTTACAAAACGTCAATGCAATCACTCAATACAATCATTTATCAAGTATTTACCCTCCACGGTGACTCTTATCTTAACAGTGTCCAACCCTCCTCGATTCTTCGATGTGCACCTCAGTTCCGTATTGCTTTTCACGTAAATCGTTATTTTCGTGACAAACGGCTCGATAAAAACACTAACATCTTGTTGCATAGCAACGGCTTGTCCATTTACCATCCACTCGACATTGGGGCGTGGCACTCCAGTTGATTGACAGCTCAGAGAAATGTTAGAATTATATGGTACTTTCATGTCTGAGATATCTTTTAGGGATGTGATGTTAGGAAACTCTGGGGGGAAAAATACGTTAAAAATTATTACACAGCTGGCTTACCACCACGTCAAAATCAGCTCAAGAAACTATTTTTGCAATCAACATTGTCTGCTGTAAATTAGGCCCACAGGGTATTACAGAGTTTACCCACGTCCTAGCCCCTCCCTTTCAGCCATTGGTTGGTATTTTCGTAGATTATTAAGGATTATTAATCATTTCAACGAATGTTGCGATAATTCATGTCCCGACTCCCCTTCATTACCGTTGCTATGACCCACAAGTTAAACAAATTATTATAAGTTTGGATCACGTCATATACTCACTGAAAGAGCAGTCCTCTCCTGACCAATCATCTGCGCAGACACACCTCGATGATTGACATGTGCCTGTGTTCTGACAACTGTGGTTACACAGAGGATCTAGACAAGTCAAGGTGATGGTTCAAGTTCATTTCAAGTTCAAATTTCACATATTTTATAGTAGTCTTATATTATAGCATAAGATTAAGTATCGGATTAGTATCGAGTCATCCTCTGGATCCCCCCCAGGGTCTACAGACTAGTGTAGTAACTTGATTCTTACCTCTCCGACAGATAAACGGGAGACTTTGTTCACAATTCTCAGCCCGCCATTTCATCGTATTATTTATCAAAATAACGCAGTTTTTCCCAACACTGGGCTCTCCATACTCCCAGGATGTGTACTTCCCAACTGTCATCGAGTCTGTCCACTGAAAACCCGACCCCCCTCTGGACAGGCCTATCCAGAAGGATAAAGATCCACTATGTTGAGATGTGATGAGATTCTTGATTGTGTCTTCTTCATTTTGTGATGTGATTTTGGTCAGGTGACCTCCGCTGGATGCGCACGTGGTCTGTGCTGACGACCATGGGAAGAGTTGGTATTCGATTTTGTAACAGTGTTGGTCGAGGAAGGTCCAGCCATCGGGGCACTTTTTACTTGAATCTATTATATGTTTACTTTAATTATTGGCATCATTATTGTCATGATCATCATCAGCGTCATAACCATCATCACCATCACCAACAATATTATCATCATCATCATCATCGTCATCACAAATACCATCATCATCGTCATCACAATTACCATCATCATCGTCATCACAATTACCATCATCATCGTCATCATCATCACAATTACCATCATCATCGTCATCATCATCACAATTACCATCATCATCGTCATCACAATTACCATCGTCATCATCATCACAATTACCATCGTCATCGTCATCATCATCACAATTACCATCATCATCGTCATCATCATCACAATTACCATCATCATCGTCATCATCATCACAATTACCATCATCATCGTCATCATCATCACAATTACCATCATCATCGTCATCACAATTACCATCGTCATCATTATCACAATTACCATCATCATCGTCATCATCATCACAATTACCATCGTCATCGTCATCATCATCACAATTACCATCATCATCGTCATCATCATCACAATTACCATCATCATCGTCATCATCATCACAATTACCATCATCATCGTCATCATCATCACAATTACCATCATCATCGTCATCATCATCACAATTACCATCATCATCGTCATCATCATCACAATTACCATCATCATCGTCATCACAATTACCATCGTCATCATTATCACAATTACCATCGTCATCGTCACCACAATTACCATCATCATCATCATACATCTCCATCGTCATTATCATAATCATCATTATCACCATAACAGAATTTGTTTTTAAATAGTTTTTAAGAAAGGATTTAGAAATATAGAATTGAAAGTGGTATGAAAAAGACTCACCTTTCAAACACCCTTGTTCGTCAGAATTATCACCACAATCATTATTCCCATCGCACAGCTTCGCACCATTCACGCAGCTTTCGTTAGGACATGTATACTCCGTCGACCCACACCAACCCATCCTAAACGAAAACCTACAAAACATCTCATCCGATCCATCACCACAGTCATTATAAGTATCACAAACGCGATCCTTGCTGATACAGTTGCCGTTTTTGCACTGAAAGTGTCGTGTTGAATTCCCACATTTTGGACACCCAACTTGGTCACTTCCATCTTGGCAGTCATTGTAGGCGTTGCAGACCCAGTTTGTCGGTAAGCAATGTTGGTTCGCACAGCGGAAGTCCTTGTTGGTGCATTGCGTCACTCCATTGTTAGCCTCACAGTATGATGAGGTAAGGTCGTGGATGATGCCATAACAGCATCCCCAGTGCGTCGTTGTGCGCACCCATAGGCTTCCCCCGCCACATTCGATGAATGCGCAGTCTGGTGTTCCTGGGATGCACTCCTTTAGTACTAAAAGAGAAAAAGAAAAAGAAACTAGCTTTAGATGCATGAGAGGATAATGATGATTATGATGACGATGATGGGTGCTGATGATGATGGTGGTGTTACTGATGTTGGATTTGTGATGATGATGATAGTGATGGCAATGATGGTGAAGACAAATGATGATGATGTTGATGATGATGGTGATGATGAGGGTAGTGATAATAAGGATGATGGTGGTGGTGATGATGATGATGATGACAAACGCAAAGCATTATGGGGATGTGAAAGTGGTGGATGCAAGCTGAATTGACCGCATTCCCTGAAAGGAATTACTATTTTTGAAGAGCACTTTTCGAGCGGGGTCAGGTTACAATTCACAGAAGGAAGAACTCGTATTTCATTGGTTCTCTTGGCAGAATCATGGCAAATACTGATAGTCCCCTTCACAGTTCCCTGCGCCATCTTGAATGGTAGGTGTGCTTTTGCATCGAAGCGAGACGAACGGTGAGCTTGCAATGATAGAGATACGTGAATAATTGTCCAAGGTGTAAAAAAAGTGGCGCAGGGAACTGTAAAGGGGCTGAATTCTGAATCAATGAATTTGTTCCGAAGGTCAACTAAGCTGTTGATTTTTTTTCAATGATGAAGTATTTCACAACCGTGTATATAATTGCTTGCTTGAAAGATGTTACTTGTCACGTCGTTTAAAGTAACTTATAGCGCATTAAGAACTTAAAGGAATGATTTACGACATCAATAGGCGTCAAAATCCTTGGTTTACATTAATGCCACGCGTACGACCAGATGGCGTAATGGTTTTTAACATTGAAGCATTACTAGAATTGGCACTACAGCCCTCAAACCAGAAGCTGCTAAGTGTAGCGTATAATTGAGAAGACATAACACAGTGAAGACGATGGGGAAAATGGTTAAAAAACTGGATGAAGAAACAGTGATATACATATATTTGGGGGGAGGGGGTGGTGGAGGGCGGAGGGGGGAGTCCCCGTAGTGGAGCTTTGCTCTGTTGGGTTGCCCTACCCATGTGGCGAACTAAGATTCATGCCCAGATGTTTTGGGGGCTGCTTCAAAAAATAAAGTAATGTTTCTTGGTTTTTCTTGACTTTTTTAAGCATCACTGTTTTAACATTTTGGGTACAATTTTTGTTAAAGTGTTGTGCTTTTGTTATGAAAAAATAATTCGTGACAAATGAAATAAAATAAGAACTCGCCTTATTTAGCTAGGACAATAGTCATAGTTATAATAGTTATAGATATTGACCGAATGCCAATATGGCCGCCACTTCATTATCATAATTTTTTTAATTTATATTTTTGTTGACCACTACATTACACTTATAGATTAGAATGACATCATGAAAGTTAGAAAGGCTAGCAAGGAAACAGATCACTTAACACATACAAATCTCTGTAATTTTGATTCCAAATAGCTTCACTTGAATTCATTTTATAGCAATGAAACTTTCCAAAAATACATATTTCAGCTTGTTCTTTCTGGTGGTGGTGCTTATTTTTTAAGATTAAGTTTTTATTTCTG
Organism: Anthopleura sola; assembly: GCA_023349425.1. Lineage (NCBI taxonomy): Eukaryota > Metazoa > Cnidaria > Anthozoa > Actiniaria > Actiniidae > Anthopleura > Anthopleura sola. The sequence goes on from JALHLI010000010.1 coordinate 2,913,711, forward strand.
AAAGTCAATGGCGGCCATATTGGCATTCGGTCTATACTAACAAAGCTAGAAAACCTCATTTCAATTTTATGAAAGTATTGGACATATTAAAAGAGTGTGAAACTCCAAATTTGTTTTGCATCAAATAGGGGAATGCCTATGACTTTCTATTGTCAGTGCTATTTAGTACCAAATCGTATAAGTCATATAGAAGTAGTGATGCATGGATAAAGTGCTTGTAGTCCAAGATAAAACAAAGGTTTGATAAGATGTTGAAGAAACATATACCACAGGTATCCCAAGCAGAGGTTTTTCCCCTCACCTGAAAATCTTTTGATTCGTTTGACGACCGCATGCGTTGAACTTGAAGAACCTACAAGACGTAAAACATAATAAGGTCGATCGTGTTAAAGCGGTGCCGTGCCATAATAACGTGCCATCTACTCTATATAGACCCCTTGCGCGTGATTTCAAAGCAGCTCAATTTGGAGGACAAAAAAAAAAGAATTTCAATCTCCTGAGAATTGGAAATCTGTTGTTTTGTCCTCCAAATTGAGCTGCATTCCGACGTGCTGCAAGGGGTCTATATTTAGTTACATTACTCACTACAATGCGTAATCGTGAAGTTGATTTTATCGATGTTGACTCCCTTGAGGTGGCTGGGACGTGAGCATTGTCCTTTTACCACCTTGACGTCACTTGGTGCTGACGTCAGCTCTTTGATTGACAGCGCGAGATGACAGTCACAGTTAAGAGGATTGTTGGATAAATCTCTGTTGGGAAAGACAACGTTCAAACAAGATGAATGAGAGTTTTTATTTTAGGAAACAAAAAGTGACTTAAATATTTTATTGAAAGCAGTACACACATTGTTCTTTACTTGACAAATTATTACAAATGATTATCATCTTGAAAAAATTGAGGAAAGAATGGATGGATGGATGGAGGGAGGGAGGGAGGGAGGGAGGGAGGGAGGGAGGGAGGGAGGGAGGGAGGGAGGGAGGGAGGGAGGGAGGGAGGGAGGGAGGGAGGGAGGGAGGGAGGGATGGAGGGAGGGAGGGATGGATGGATGGATGGATGGATGGATGGATGGATGGATGGATGGATGGATGGATGGATGGATGGATGGATGGATGGATGGATGGATGGATGGATGGATGGATGGATGGATGGATGGATGGATGGATGGATGGATGGATGGACAGAGGGATGGGTGGACGATTGAACGACTGAGAAGTTCTGAGGCCAACTATCAGTTCTTCTACAAGGTCATTTCCTTAACCTTTTTCATAGGAAACAAAATAAAATGGAATATCCTCCGCGGGGGATAAAACCTGACGCTTTTGAATGCGCTTTCCACTTCAAAATCGCTCATCAAATTATCGCCCCATTAATCAAAACATCTTAACTCTGCAAGCTTGATTAAACCCCTGACAGGCAAAGCACATCCTAGTTCGTTTATACACAATGAATTAAAATAAAAAAAACTCTTTTCAAAACTGAGCTTATTATACTTAGTTCTTCCTTTGTTTAATTTTCGGTATAAACATTCCCATTTAATCAGTATTTCCCCTTAGGGCGCAATTACACGGAGCAATTTTCTCTGAAATTTATCTCGCAACGACGTACCGACACAAGTTGCATGGAGCATTGCGGCGTATAATCTACAGTGCAATTTGAAAAATGTTGCGAGATAAGTTGCAGCAATCGTTGCGAAAGGTATAGAATTATTTTCTACTTTTGGTAACGATTGCTTCTCCGTTGCACCGTGTAAACCGTCCTGCAACTTGTGTCGCAATGCCGTTGCGAGATAAATTGCAAAGAAAATTGCTCCGTGTAATTGAGCGTTTACATCAAAAGTAGATTGACAGGTTTTTCAATATTCTTTACCACTTTTTTCGACTGCACTTTAAAACAATAGATGAGATCAATCATTTTATAAGAATAAACGTTCTTCAATAGAATTTACACTATGCCTTCTTTTATGTATAAAATACTGATTATCAGTTCATTCTGAGTTATTTTCCCACATTCAGAACGAACATCAAGAAGTTTAGTGTTACAGAAAATGAAATTGGCTCACGAAGAAGAGCTCAAAATTTAATTTATCATTATACTTCTTCAAAAAAAAAAAAAAAAAAAAACTTTTTTTGTGGCTGTTTCTTCAGCATTTTCAAATATCATAAGATGAATTTTACAACATGTTTTGAGCAGTCTTCAGCATGAATATGTCTTCAGCATGAGTCTTCAGCATGGTATGTGCGGTTTTTACCCTGGTTAACCCCCCAAACAGCAATTATTTATTATGGACAATATTCGATTTTATATTTAAGGCCATTTCACCTATAGTCGAAATCACGAGCTGAAACTCCGTCTTTTTACTTGTATCACGGTGTTCTTCTCATTTTCCCGAGATAAACATAATTTAACATAAATATTGATAAGCGATAAATAATTTTCGACGTTTTAATGTCTCTGAAATTTATTATGTTAAAATGTTTACCACAAGCTACTTCAATTAAACACATTTTCCCTAAACATTAAACCCAAGAAGAAGAACGCTCATCTAGGGGGTCTATGGTCAAGTTAACAATAATAAATAACTCTGTGACAAGTGACGTGAAAACGGAAGAAAAAAACAATTATAATTACATGAGTGTGGAGCAATAAAACACTCCATAAGGCTAATTAATATTTATCTTGCAACAATGAAAAAAAAAAAAAATGAAAAATGAAATAATTAGAAAGAATCAAAATTTCTGCTAAAAATTTCTGCTAAAAAATTCTGTTGTTCGTTTTGACATAACTGCTCGACTTAAAGAGGGGTCACGTGACGCGTTGGGGCTCGATAGCTTTTAAGTTGTGACGTATTTCCCGGCCCAACTGTTCAGAAAAACCGCTGAAATAAAGCGAGAAATGTTCTCAATGATTTAATCTCCACTTGAAACAATTAGAACTTTGGACAACAAATATTTTCATGAAGTAAATTTTTTAAAACTTCTTAAGGAACTGCTATTCGTTTTGGACTCGGAAGTCGTTTTTTTTATGCGATTGACTTCACATTTAAAACTGAGCTGTTGGGCTGAGTGTGAAACACAAACAGATATATCGGAAATGGATGATGATAGTCCGTTAACACATTATTCCACATTCCTCAGAATCTCACCATTTATTTATCTACTTTGGCTTAGCTCTAAAGCGATACCCCCTTTGTTCTTTTCTATTGATATCCAGCTCTAAAACACCGCTCTCTCACGGAAAATGAGATTTTAAAAAAGGAGTTACCTCGAGCTACTTTTAACACTAGATAAGTACTTAGTCAATTTTCTTTCGATTAATGACAACTTAGAACACCATAGGCTTTATAAATGAAATTACTTCTCTTAAGATTCTCTTAAGAGCTTCGGATCCTAACTCAATTATTTTTCTCGCCTTTCATCCTTTAGGAAGATTGACATTGGTAGTCATTAAGGAGCTTTAATCAAGCTACTGACAGATTCCCCCCGCAAAATATAAGGAATGATCGAGCAAGGCTCTCACTATTCCACGGGTCTTGTTAAAGACAGAGCGACGACTGGTATAACCGAAAAAAGAGGCGGAGAAGATAAAGGTAAGATTTTTAAACGTATTATAGTTTAATATTTGTTTGTCCATAATTTGTTTTTTTCATCTTTGATCTTATTCATTCATTCATTCATTCATTCAGTTTTTCTTTATTCATTAATTCGTTTTGTTTCGCGTCCAAAACCTTTACTTCAATATTCTGAACTATCATACCACTCCCTTTCTCCCTTTATTCCTTTTTCCTTGCATTCGATTTCATGCTGTTTTCTTCCATTCATTTTTCTATTTACTCTTAAGTCGATTAGAGACATCATCAGGATAAAATTGAAGGGTAGGAGTTATTAGTAGTTGTTATGTGTTTCTTCACAAAAGAAAAAAAAATCCCACTCAAGATGAATATCACAGTAAACTTTTAGAAAATATCAAAAACCTCTTCTGAAAATCTAGATTTATCTCGGATATAAACTTTTATGAGTCAATTTTCGCAGGCTTCATGGCACCTCAGTTTTGCAGTGACGTCATTTCTACGTCACTATTTTAGCACCCTAAAAATAGGGAGTCTAAGAATGGAAAATATAAGAGCCTATAGTATGGAAAGGAGAAAAAATGGGGGGCTATAATACTTACAATACTTCTACTTTCTTGAAAACTTCTATTTGATGCTGGCTGAGAGTCGAGATTCCATTATGCGAAAGATCTCTGTGAAAAACAATATTAATAATAAATCATAAATAATAAATAATTATTCACATTGTCTTTATTATAGAAGTGGTTTGAAATCATTTTTAAAACCCAAAATAACTAAAGAAATGGCGGTTGATATATCAAAAGAGTTTCCGTTTGTTTCGCATTTTAGTTGCGCGATAAAAAAGAACGACAAAAACGCATTAGACCGTAGTGGACGTAGGCGATAAATAATTTGAGTATGATGGAATACGGTTGGTTGTCAGAAATCGTTGCGAAAATACAAATTATTGTCGCAACCTTAGCGACAAAAAAAACTCGATTCTCCTCCAGTTCTTGCAACGATTGCGACAATGCGGCATTTCCGTTGCTGTTGCAACGAACAGAACAGAACAGAACAGAACAGAACAGAACAGAACAGAACAGAACAGAACAGAACAGAACAGAACAGAACAGAACAGAACAGAACAGAACAGAACAGAACAGAACAGAACAGAACAGAACAGAACAGAACAGAACAGAACAGAACAGAATAGAACTACACTCTCCCAAAGGATTCTGGGTCCAAGAATCTTAAGACTATATTTTTACATTTTATATTCATGCTCGTTGATCGCGTGCGAGTCAGAATGGTTTTAGAGATATATATAGAGGTTTCGTGCAGTTAGTTTCATTGTCAAGTGAAGAAAAAACCTGAATGTGGCGAGCTGCTGGCCACACGTTATATGGTTCACCGTTCCAACCGATGACAGACCAAACCGCAATATGATATCATAAGAAATTCAACATGTAAAGATGTCATAGCTCATTACTACGCAAAGAAAGCACGACTTGTCGATGAAACTCGTATATATAGTCGTATAAGCCAGTTCAAAGTTTAAGAATCGTTTTCAGTGCGCATGCGATTTTATCCCGAATTTCTCACCTTAATTTGTTTAAACCTTCTTTTATTTTTAATTAAACAAGAGAAGGTGAGAAATTCGGGATAAAATCGCATGCGCACTGAAAACGATTCTTAAACTTTGAACTGGCTTATCAAAGTCATTCTCAACTGACGCGCGAAACCGTAAAATTTGCCATCGTGAAAATAACGTTTCAGTGGCCGTCAATCAAAGTGTTTCCATGGCAATGTTGGAAAACAAAACGTTTTCAAGCGCATGTGTTAATGGAATGTCATGGAAACGCCTTGATTGATGGTTCACTAAGACCTACTTCGTCGCGACGACGATTCTGCGCGAGCTGTTGAGAAGGACTGAAAATAAATCATGAAATTGAATAATTTTGGTGGAAATTTCTCAAACATCTCTAAACAAGAAGAATTGTAGAATCGTTATTCCCTTGAGTATTTTTCCTTTCTTTACTAGTAAAACTTTTTAAAGAAATATAATAATATCGATAAACCAAACAAATAATCTTATCCCAAAGTTATTTTTAAAAGGACCAAATGAAAAAGGAATATTTCGAATAAATTATCGATATCTCTCTTTACAGCAATAATGATTTTAATGTGTCCACTGATTGGTCAAGTAGATAATCCAACCGACCAATCAGAAGCTGTTTAAGTTAAGTGACTTGAACAATATCCCTGACAAGTTACTTCCATAGCATGTCCGTTACACGTGGGAAAAAAAAAAAAAAAAAAAAAAAAAAACAATGTTCAAATCTGAAGTTTATCAATTGGTAAATAAAAATTGGCAGTTTGCAGTTATCTGAAGGAAAAAAATAATAGCGTCGGCTTTTCGGACCTACTTGGCACGTCACCATAATAATTTTATCATATCAGTTAAAGAGCTTTAGCACGTCCTGTACAACACCTTTGAGTTCAGTTAAGACAACGAGGCACCAGGCTAAGATGACAAGCATTGGACATTTTGATAGGCTGACAGACAAATAGGACAGCAATTACGTCATTTGTGTGAGGTCACGTGTCGATAGTCCATGTTGGATGCCAGAACGATGAAATTACTTTCAATTTGAAAAACTGTATTTTTATTATCAGAAATATAGAATATCTGAGTCAGTGATAAATCAGAGTAAAAGATTCGGTATCTTATAACAATTATCGTTGAAGGGCGCCGGACACTTGAAGTTTTTTGTCTCGTTTGCAAACTAGCATTTCGATGGCGGTCAATCAAAGAACTAAACTAGAAAAATTACATTTTTGAGAGAAATTTTAGACTGAATTGAAGATTTTAGATTAGGGAATTAAAATCATTAATTCAGTAAAATTCCCCTCAAAATGTAATTTGTCTATTTTCGGTCTTTGATTGACGGCCCGTGTCGAAATGCTAGTTGGCAAACGAGACATCAAACTTCGGGGATTGCAATTCAACGATAATGGTTGTAAAAAATCCGTGGAAAATATTAATGTCGATTTCCATTCAAATTGAACCTTTGAATTGAGCTGAAGAGAATGGCTCTCTGACGCGCGCGCCTTTCACGTGCACGTGTTTGCAATGTCGGACTGTTTGGCGCCAAAATACCAAGCAGAGAAAGTATGTAAGGAAATCTAGAAAAATTTAGAAAGATTTCGAAAGTTCACCACAAATGAGGTCATAGCCACAAATGTATCGTAGTGTTGTACGCCTTTGATACAAAGACAATAGAACACAATGATATGTTAACCTGCACGTTTGAATTACAGGAACAAGAAGATAAGACCAGATAGAACACTAATGAAACTGAAAAAAGGCGTGGAATTCTGATAAATACTTAATTAATACTTGTTCACCACAAATGAGGTCATACCCACAATATTATACAACCGTACACCTTTATCAGTGAGCCCACGTTGACTCAGTACTCATGACTGGGTTGCAGTTGAATATCGAAAACAAGTTGTGAAGTTGCATGTGAATTACGTACAATGTTCGATACTTGAAACTATAAAGTTGAATCGCAAAAAAGGCAATAATGAATCGAGAAAAATTCGCGAGCAAAATGAAAACTTGAATGTCCAATTCGACAATAAGTTTGAATGCTAGAATTACTATGTCAAATACAATGTTCATTTTTTGGCGGAAATTGGACGACATATCACTGAACATGGCCATAATCTATGAATTACAAGACCAAGAAGATAAGACCAGTCTGGTCTGAGATAGAACACCAACACTGAAACAAGGCGTGGAATTTTGATTAATATTTGAGAATGCAACAGAAAGTCAAGGCTGCTAAACTGAAATAGGGTTATCTTGGCCTCTCATATTTTTATCGAGTATAGCTTTACTTTCTAGAAAATTAAACGCGGATCTAGACGAGTTTGATCTATGCGATCTTAGGCCGAAAGCTTGGTTCAATTAAATCTTAGCGCAGATAATAAAAAAAAAAACATTTTTTAATTAATTGATCTTTTGCCTGTTTTTCAATTTGAAGGTCAATGTGTCTTCTTATTACCGCCTTTTCGACGACACGGATGACAAAAATGAGGAGCGGCCATGGTTTTTTAAAAAAACATTCAATGTGAATAGAACTAAAAGTGAGCGCTAAGTGTTTATACCTCAAGTCCTGCTGACAAAACTCTCGTTTTCCGCTATTTGTTTGTATTGCTAGTGTTTTTTCTATGATAAAGCACCGCGAAATCATATCCTTCAAACAACACGAACGCTTCGGTGACGCACACGGATTTTCCGGGAAAGGAAGCCATTTCGATTGAGAGCATGCCGACATGTTTGAATGAACTATTTCATGTTTACGATGCACTGGAGCAGTTGAAAAACAAATTTTGAGAAGGAAATGGATCCAGTTAAAATTTCGAGTTTATCTTTTAAGCTTTTTTGTTATTCTTATTCTAGCTTGTCTTCAATAACTTTTTCAAATCTTGCAAAAATATCTAATGAAGACTTGCCGACCAAGCCGCGGCTAAGTGCAGTTCAATATCAACCGTGGCAAATTATATTTTTTAACAGAAAAAAAGAAAAACATCAAGCAGTGAAAGTTCCGCGCAGCAAGACGAAAGATTGATTAATGAGTAATTCACCGTAGAGTGATATACCCTGATAAGCGAAAACCACGACGGGGAGGAAAAAGACAGTCGTTATGAGTTCCGGCTTGTGAGCAAGTACAGCAAAATCATTGAAAAAATCTGGAAAAAAACTGAAAAAATTATGAATATTTAGAACTACACCGCTATGTTTTTGAGTTTAAAAACAGAAATAAGCGAAAACAAAAGAGTATTAACTGATAACACCTGTTTGCAATGTTTTGTACTTGATTTGATTTGGCCAAGAGCTCCTCAAACAAATAAAGTATTAATAAATATTTATTAAATCAGAATATGAATTAAGGAAATGACGGTGATATTTGATTAATTCTTATTGACATTAGACCATGAATCAAACAAAGCTCTCTTGAATCCTGCTGTATATTTATTACAATTCACCTAATTTTGTAACTTGAGCTCTTCTAAGCCGTAAAATGGTTTTTTTCGAGCGGTTTTGTATGAAAGCAAGTCGGAGATTTCCGCTTTCCGATACAAGATATTTCGTTCACAATAGCCAATCTTTTAATATTCCTAAACTTTTGGATTGAGCAATTCAAAAATCCATTATCTTTGTCGTGGAAGATTCTTGACAGCACTGAATAGTCTCGAAAACTATTCGCAAACGCTTATCAAAGTGCATTACAACTAAGCTTATAGTCTTTTACTTAAATGCGCCTGAGGTTACAACTTCAAAATACTATAATATATACCTGAGTTTTGAACTTAAAATCTTTCAAATAAATCTAAATTAATTTGAGCTTTGAGGACAATAAAAGAATATTGAAGATGTTCTTAGCGGCTAATCTCGAATTTTAATAAATTTGTACTAATTCATAAAATGAATCGAGAAAAATGTGGCTTCAAAGTTCAAATAAGAAACACATTTGATGTTTAGTTGACAAGCGCGCGCGCTTAGGTTTGGAAAGACATTCATTGTGGCAATCCTAATAGCCCAAAAACGTTTAAATATTATTAAGAAAGGATTACGAAAATTAATTCTGAATGGAGGAAGATTAGAAACACCTTGTTATTACCACATTTAGCTGGCTAGACGGATAACAAATTCGATATAGTTAAAGATGGTGCTTTTTAGGTTCATGGTGTAATTGCACGTTTGGTGACGAAGCGACACCCTGAGCAAGATCATGGTCATACGAATTTTACGCAAAATTAGCGCCAGAAATACCGTTAAAGGGAATAATAAAAGCTGTAATGCATTTTTAAATCCTTTTGGTACATGCTGAATGTTAGGAAATTATTGTAAGACTATTGATTATTATAAAATTACAATCATTGTGTTGGCATCGTGGACGTCAATTGACCTTGTTATGTGTAAACTGAGATAAATTTTAAAATTATACAGTACACAGTTCAAAACGGTTTAAAATAACACGATTTATCTTTGCGAACGGATCACTCCAGCCTAGGATTACAGTTCACTTCGCATGCTGAGAACAAAGCTTCAAATTTGTAACTCATCAGTACTTACAAGTATTTAGTTCCATCAGGAATAATCTTTGGCATCCCACTAGACGAACAGTTAACTACTTTGATTCCAAAAACATTGTGACATCTACACAACTCACAAACTCCCAAATTGTTGCTTGTCGAAGGCAAAATATTCCATGAAAATCCATAAAATACGAAAAATAGCGAGACAACATTAGTCTTGAATGAGGCCATGATACTTTGGTGGAATTACTAATCCTAGAGTTTGCCGCAATAAGTCACTCATTGACGTCTTCTGCCAACAAACCCCCGCCAAAACAAAGCCGCAAATTTCTCCAACATTGTCTCCCGTCTCGCCTATCCTCAACACTTTCAGATAATGACAAAACACTAAATACCTATTTTTATAGAGTTTTCGCCCTTTTCTTAAGTTGTCTAGCTTCGTATAATAGTTGAAAAAACTCAAATTCTGGTAAATGGCATGGTAATTTTAGAATTCGTATAAATTTCTACTTAATTTATAATGTAAACATGGTAAGCTTACAGTAATTATAAACGATCACTCACATTGTAATCGAGATTTCATTTACAATTTATTCATGACTAATTGTTTTTTTTTCGCAAACCGCTTGATGGAGTACTGGTTCTTTTGGGTGTAATAAACATTCTCGCAATAGAATGATAAATAAAAACTAGCCTAAATATACGATGCTAATAGATTGAATATTTGAGACAGCGCTGGGGGTTCCAAGATGTGGGATTTGAGTTCCAAAACTCTACTCCAAATCAAGTAATATTTTCCTTCCGCTTTTACTGCTTTTTCTTATTTAGTATGAAGTGCAGGGCGGAAAGAAGTTGAGTCAGTGTTTTGAAATCATCACATGAAGAATTGAAAGCATGAAGTGTTTCTTGAAACTCATTTAGAGAGAAAGATGAAGTGATATTGGTATCCCGTGGAAAAGAAATAAATCTAACTTTTTTGTTGACATGAAAACTTGTGTGGAAGATTTATATCACCCAGTGAAGAAAAGAAAAGAAATCGAGGAAGGAAAGAAAGAAAGAGAGAATAATGGATGGATGAATAAAAGAAAGGAAGAAAGGAAGAAAGTAAGGAAAAAAGGAAGAAAGTAAGGAAGAAAGGAAGAAAGGAAGAAAGGAAGAAAGAAAGAGAGAAACAAAGAAACAAAGAAAGAAAGAAGAAGGAAAGAAAGAAGGGAAGAAGGAAAGAAAGGAAGAAGAAAGGAAAGAAAGAAAGAAAGAAAGAGAGGAAGAAAGAAAGAAGAAGGAAAGAAAGAAGGAAAGAAGGAAAGAAAGGAAGAAGGAAAGAAAGAAAGAAAGAAGGAAGAAAGAAAGAACGAGAAATAGGCAACTCCAATAAAGCCACTTCATCCTTACATTTTTTGGGAGGTAGTCACTCCCAGATCCGCCCATACATATATTTACATACAGAAGATCGAAAACAATCAATCAATTTACCTACCTTAATCATAGTTGCTATTATTGCTGTTATAGTTGAGCTCACAGTAAGATATTCTTCTGTCTTTGAAGCGAGGCTAGTGGGTCAAAACAATGACCAAACCGTGCGTGTACAATATTGATATCTGCCATTCTATCGTGCATCGTACTTTTTGGACACCTACCGATAAAGAAGGCAAATTCAGTAAATATTTTCTTCCGAACTTGAATACAAATTCCAATTTCTTTAAAATTCATTAATGAAAATGAGAAAGCTAGTTCGTGAAATTAAAACGGAAGTTATGAAAGCTGATATTAGCTAAATGTTTATGAATATAATTAAAATATGGTCTTTCTAATTTGAATATAAATTATAAATTTAGGATTGAGGTTTTTCACCTCCTAATGTTCCAGCTGATCTGGGGGGGAAATAATATCCAATCAAAAAACGAGAATATTTGCAAATCTGTGTCATCTTTAGCAGCCAGAAGACTCCGAAACGGTTAATTCTTTATTTTCTTTTCTTACTAAATGATGAATATCATACTAATCTTATACAAAAACTCATGAAAATCTAGGTTTATCTCAAACATAATTTTTTGTAAGACGATTTTCGAAAGCCTTCATGACATTGAGTCATTTCTACGTCACTATTTCAGATCAGCTTCTGTGACCGAACTTAAGGATGTCTGTGTATGGGGATACAATCAGAACGCTCGCAATATTTTAGCCATTAAAATTATAGCATCAACAAATTTCTCTCAGTTCACTTCATATAATTAAAACGTTTCTGGCTCAATATTTTTGAAAACGGACTTTCAACCAATCAGAACGGCTACAATCAGAACGTTCGCAATATTTTAGCCATTAAAATTATTGCATCAACAAATTTCTCTCAGTTCACTTCATATAATTAAAACGTTTCTGGCTCAATATTTTTGAAAACGGACTTTCATCCAACCAGTGCTCGCGTTTCTTTAACTTTGATCAAAAATTTTATACCCACCAATCAAGGCTCTCGTTATATATATTGCTCGACTTACGTCATAAGATAGTTTTCAGCCAAATAAGGTAAGAACGCTTCCAACTGATCTGAAATAGTGACGTAGAAATAACGTCACTGCGAAACTGAGTTGTCATGAAGCCTGCAAAAATTTATTTTAGAGATTTTCAGGAGAGGTGTTTGATATTTCGCATGCATTTATACTATGATATTCATTATTGAGTGGGAAAATTAAATAAAGAAATATCTGTTTCCTGAGTCGCCGTTCACCTCAGTTTTGCAAATTTTATCTTTTATGATTGGCTAATATTTTTTCAGATCAGCTGGTTGTTACATCGAATATTCTAGAATCATTTGGTCAGTTTGTGATGTTCGGTATTTATTTTGATAACATCGGATTTTTCACTTAATCATCGACGCAAAGAGTTTTAAATTTTAGTTGGATTTTTATCAATTAACCCCACGGGGTTCTTTAAAGGAGGTTTTTACGCCTTTTGTTCCAGTTTTTGCTGATTATCGCCCCCAGGTAGCCGGCTGATAACGAACACTATGTTTACGAAACATTGGAAGTCGCGTCTTAATTGATAACTGCTTCGTTGATAATTTCATTTTTCACAGTTAAGTCTTGAAAGAGCCTGCTGGACACCACTGTCGTGAAATCGCAGAGTAAAAAGATTGCGTGTTTTACCGCTGTATTTAGGCCTGATTCACATTATATTAGCACTGATGAAGATTTTCGGTTTTCATCGCGAAAAACGTAGGCGATTATCAACCGAGCAATCTAGGTAAAGCTAGGGGTGTTTTCCATTTGTCCGGAAAAACCGGTTGATAAAAGCGAGACAAGAGCGGTTCTAATGGAACAGTTCAAGCCGACTGTACACCTGATGGTCCGCCATCTTGAAAGTTTTCGTCATGAACGCACGAATTAGAGAACTGGGACTGAGAAATTCCGAGAAATTTTCAAACGGTTCAGAAAATTCCAGTTGGTTCGTACCAACCGAAATGGCTGGACAAGCTTGAAAGGTGTTCCACTTTTTTCGGTTGGAAGATCCGAAAAAGTGATGGTTACATTTGTATTCCAACCGGTATTACCGGTTTTCCTGGACGAATGGAAAATAGCCTAGGTCTGGACGGAAGACCAGTCTATCCAGGACACGATGTAACCGATCAGATTACAAGGATTTACTAGTGTCCAGGGTCCGTGGCGTCGTACTGGGTCGCGTTGGCATTACAGTGAATGTGGGCGAAAGAGACGCCATCTTGGAAATCAGTCCCCTAAAACAGTCCCATAATGCACTGCAATGCCAGCTCGACCCAATTGTTTCCTCAGCCTCGGAATGTTTGATATATTTGGTATTACAGCAGTATTACTTCTATAGCATCCTGTAATAATGAATTTACTTTATACAGCTATTTAAAAAGGTTGACTGAGGGGCGAACGGCGAATGGCGATCGGTAATCGCACGAACCGAAAGCAGTTGTGGGACAATAAGAATTTCATCATATTATATTCATACCTATACAATGCCTACACCATTCAGTGAAGAACTTAGATGGCGAGTAATGTAACACGTCTGTCATCTTGTGAATTTGAAAAGCTCTGGTTGTTCTTTTACCTAGCTTTGAAATAGCTGTATGCAGAGTCAGTCTGCAGAACGGCTTTCGTATGAGTCAACCAATCAACCAATCAAACTTTATCTAATTAATTAAGTGTCAATTGCAAATTCATTTAGCTAAAAAAATATAAGCTAATATTGAGGACACTACTAATCTAAACATAGAAATAAATAGCAAGTAAATATATGAGAAAAGAAAAAGATATGTATATCGATAATAGGAAACAAATATATATATATAAAGCTAAAATATACAATATACTAATTACTAAAATATATGAAAATTTAAATATCTAAATACAACTATATATTCTATGAGTGGGAAACGATAAACTTTCTTGCAAAGCGTTCATATAGTTTTTAGGGGCGGATTTAGGGGTGGGCCGACGGAACCGCGGTCTCCCCTTTTAAAAGATTGATTTTCTTTAAACTTGGCAAAATAAAACATTTCCATACAGTCCTGAAGGTTTTCTCTGAAGACGAAGTTTTCCGGCCCACCCTTTCTTTGATTCCTGGATCCGCCCCGGTTTTGTACTTAAGTAGTCTCTCATCTTAAGCGTGAATTGAAGTCGAATAGGGAATTTATTATTATTGTAAAGAAAGGTTTGAACCCAGGTGAACGTATATTTATCATAATACAAATATTGTTTCTTCGACAAATATTGTTTCTTCGACAAATATTGTTACTTCCATAAATATTGTTACTTCTATAAATAATTTATTATTAATAAAACGAACTTGTCAAAATCAAATGATGGATCTTCGAGGATTTTCCAGCACCAACTGTGTTGTATTCAGTTTAATTAGCGACTGACAAATAGTTTATCAATATTTCATGTTTACTTTGAATTGATTTCAAGATCTATAAACACATCACATTGCCTCATTGCCTCAAGACAAATCGGTTTCTAGAATTTTCAATGCGATAAAAATAAAATTTAGCGGAAACAAATTGAAGGTCAAGATCAATACATAAGAAAAATTAAATGATTTAGAAGTAAATAAAGAGAAAAAGAAATCTTGAGGATGAAATTAAAGCAAAATTCGTTTAAGGTGGAAGAAAAGATGAAAGAATCAACGAAAAGAATAAAGAGCAAAAATGTGTTTAAAGAAATAAAAGGAAAAACAAGTATACCTTAAACTTCTCCAAAAGATGTGGTATTCTTTTTCCCTGAGTTGCGTCAATCCTATGGAAATATATCCAACAGTCCCACTGAAAAACATAAAAACAGATTTTTGATTGATTTGACATCATCATCATCATCATCATCATCATCATCATCATCATCATCATCATCATCATCATCATCATCATCATCATCATCATCATCATCATCATCGTCATCATCGTCATCATCATCATCGTCATCATCATCATCATCAGGATTCGACATTGTATTTTGATTAGCATTTCCCCACTATTCTGCTTAAAGAATTTATAAAATACGAGTTCTTCCTTCTTTAAATTAATCGTAAGCGCTAGTCGAACTCATGCCGGAATTTCATTTCAATCAACAAGAAAAGTCTACATTGCATACTCGGAAAATGCTCGGAAAATGCTCGAAAAATGCTAACCAAAAATAATGACCCATAATTCCTTTCGGGGGAGGCGAACAACTCAGCTGACATGGAGAGATACATCGACCGACGGATGAAAAGATGAATGGGATGGGATGAATAAATAAATTAATTAATTAACGGACGAATGGATGGATGGATGGATGGATGGATGGATGGATGGATGGATGGATGGATGGATGGATGGATGGATGGATGGATGGATGGATGGATGGATGGATGGATGGATGGATGGATGGATGGATGGATGGATGGATGGATGGATGGATGGACGGATGATTAAACAATGTCATTATCTAGGACGTGCGAATAAATAACCATAAATAACCATAAGTTCTTGCCATGCAACATAAAGCCCTCCTTATCAGCATAAAGGAAACCCTTAAACACACTTTTGTTAACTAATACACAGGAAAAAACACTCAAGAAAAAAGACTTCTTAAGTCTTTTTTCTCGAAATATTATTTTCTATATAGACCCCTTACCGTGACGTCAGAGCAGCTCAATTTGGGGAAAACAAAAGAAGTTCAATCTCCTGAGAATTGGAACCTATTGTTCTGCCCTCCAAATTGAGCTGTATTCCGACGTGCTGTAGGGGGTCTATAACCAAAAACGGTAGGACATCTACAATAATATATGTATACAATCTTACATTGCCCTGTTAGTAATCTACAAACACTTCTTTTCTATGTTTAGACATCTTAAATTCTCCAAATACAATGACCCCACTTTGGATTCATGACGAGACTGAGAGATTCTCAAAATTTATCAACTTAAACAATAAGAGTATATCCTGCCAGATGTCTTCCTATTTTTTTCCTGTTTATGGAAAAATTCTAAAGAATGATGGAAATTCTGTTGAAACGTGAACGAGGGAACTTCAGACTGACAATGTCTTGATGAATGATGAGGAACGAAAACTCAAGACCGTTATTTTATAGCTTCCTTTTTCCATTTACTCACCTAATTTTAGCCAGTACGTACTAAGGAGTTAGTAAACCGCTATGAACATACCTCTTTGAACTGGTCGCTAGGCAAGACACGTTCAGGTAAGGCTTCCTAGAACAGAAAGAGAAACGATTGAAATAATGAAAATTGATTCGTGAGGAAAAACAAGTTTTATAGCCGTGAGTTGCGTCATTCTTTCATTTATCCTTTCGATTCTTCGTTCCATTACGCCTTCATTCATACCACAAATAGAATCTTCTTCGAATTAAATTTTCCTCTTCGCGTTTGAACTATATATGTCTATATCTATATTTGTGACATGATACGCTGAAAATGTTTATACTGATACAGGAACTGGGAGATTTTTGGGTTGTTGGTTGAGCGTTTTCGACCGAGGTCATCATCAGAAACGATGCTTTCTGATGGTGACTTCGATCAAGAGCGTTTGGCGGGCAATTTTGGAAGTTCTCAGCACTGTATCTGTATCTGTATCTGTATCTGTATCTGTATCTGTATCTGTATCTGTATCTGTATCTGTATCTGTATCTGTATCTGTATCTGTATCTGTATCTGTATCTGTATCTGTATCTGTATCTGTATCTGTATCTGTATCTGTATCTGTATCTGTATCTGTATCTGTACAGTATCTGTATCTGTATCTGTATCTGTATCTGTATCTGTATCTGTATCTGTATCTGTATCTGTATCTGTATCTGTATCTGTATCTGTATCTGTATCTGTATCTGTATCTGTATCTGTATCTGTACAGTATCTGTATCTGTATCTGTATCTGTATCTGTATCTGTATCTGTATCTGTATCTGTATCTGTATCTGTATCTGTATCTGTATCTGTATCTGTATCTGTATCTGTATCTGTATCTGTATCTGTATCTGTATCTGTATCTGTATCTGTATCTGTATCTGTATTTAAATCTATAGCTACATCTATATTTATATTCGTATGTTCATTTGTAAATTAGGTAAGAAGAACCCATAGGGAACCTAATAAAAGTTATTGTATTGTATTGAACTCAATGGTGGTTCCAAGAAGGTACGAATACAGAATTTTCCTTCGTGTGTTGAAATCTAAAATTAGACTAGAGCTTCGTTTCTTAAAGCGACCGAGCTTGTGAGTTTGAAATGTAGGACTAATAAAACGCTGCTTCAACTACGAGCTCCTTTTCTATCAGGGTTCTATTTGTAAGTTGAAAAAATACAGTACCAATCCAACTTTTGTTTCGCAACCAAATGTTCATAAAGTTGTCCTCCATAGGGGAAGCCGTTGGCTTGGTTGTCAAGGTAGATTCATAGATATTTTTCTTATCATAAAACTTTGTCATTAAATGAATTGAAAGGAAGCAGAATAAAACTGTGCGAAGATAGAAAACGAAGTAAACAAACAAACAAAAACGAAGAGGAAGAAAAGAAAAGGAAGGAAAAAGAAAAGAGAACAGAACAGAAGGAAAAAGGCATGGAAAGGAAGCAAAGAAAACCAAACGAAACGAGAGGAAGAGAAGTATGAAATGATAAAAATCAAAGAAAGTGAAAGAAAAGAGAAGGAAAAGAAACGCATGGAAAGAAACTTTAACGAAATGACAAAACGAAACAAAATGAAACAGAAAGAAAAGAAATAATAAGGAAACGAAAGCGAAGAGAAGAGAGGAAAAGAAAAGAATAAAAAACACAAGAAAGCTGAATTATAGTCCTCATCGAGCGTCATACACTTGCCGCTCAATACGAACGTGACCGCATTCGAAAATCTTGTCCTTCAACTTAATCGAAACTACAGCACTGTACTTTTAAGTACAACCCATTTTTTTTCATTATGACATCCTAAATGATCCCTCCTTTTTTACTGACGACCCCTTTGTTAAGCAACTCAAGGGTTGTGGGCGGCTTTCAAGATTGCTGTCGCCAAACATTTGTTAAAGGATTTCGAGATCATTTGGTGTAGTTTTGATCTTTCCGCTAATGATTAATACTGATTATGACTGCCAAAGCTTTAGTTAAAGACAATGGTAGTAAAAAGAAAGCTGTTATATTCCTTACTTAATTGAATAAATGTTTGGCTGATGAAGATAGCCGCCGGAAGGATGGCCGGCGTCCTGGGACTAAACATTGAATGGAGAAGCAAAGTTAAATATCAACGATGTTGTATTATTCAATTGCTTACATCTTTTTTCTTTTTTCAGATATTTTAGGTTACAAGAGCAACACCAAGAAACCTGACCAAGAATACAATACATCCAAGAATACAATACATCTTGCAACACCAAGAAACCTGACCAAGAATACAATACATCCAAGAATACAATACATCTTGCAACACCAAGAAACCTGACCAAGAATACAATACATCCAAGAATACAATACATCTTGCAACACCAAGAAACCTGACTAAGAATACAATACATCTTGCAACACCAAGAAACCTGACCAAGAATACAATATATCCTGCAACACCAAGAAACCTGACCAAGAATACAATACAATACATCCTGCAACACCAAGAAACCTGACCAAGAATACAATACAACCTGCAACACCAAGAAACCTGACCAAGAATACAATACATCCTGCAACACCAAGAAACCTGACCAAGAATACAATACATCCTGCAACACCAAGAAACCTGACCAAGAATACAATACATCCTGCAACACCAAGAAACCTGACCAAGAATACAATACATCCTGCAACACCAAGAAACCTGAGCAAGAATACAATATATCCTGCAACACCAAGAAACCTGACCAAGAATACAATACATCCTGCAACACCAAGAAACCTGACCAAGAATACAATACATTCTGCAACACCAAGAAACCTGACCAAGAATACAATACATCCTGCAACACCAAGAAACCTGACCAAGAATACAATACATCCTGCAACACCAAGAAACCTGACCAAGAATACAATATATCCTGCAACACCAAGAAACCTGACCAAGAATACAATACATCCTGCAACACCAAGAAACCTGACCAAGAATACAATACATCCTGCAACACCAAGAAACCTGACCAAGAATACAATACATCCTGCAACACCAAGAAACCTGACCAAGAATACAATACATCCTGCAACACCAAGAAACCTGACCAAGAATACAATACATCCTGCAACACCAAGAAACCTAACCAACAATACAATACATCCTGCAACACCAAGAAACCTGACCAAGAATACAATACATTCTGTAACACCAAGAAACCTGACCAAGAATACATCCTTTGACAACACAAAAACCCAAGGTCCCCAATCCCTGCCATCATAAACGAACTTAAACAGTAACACAAATCTTAGGAAGAAGAAACTAAAATGACAAACGTCAGCTGCAACTGTTCAACAGTTATCTCTAATTCAACTACAAGCCAAGAGCATTCCTCTGAATGCCTTAGCATCATCAAGAAAGTGTGTTATTTCATCATCGCTATTTTAGCTTTGTTTGGAAACATACTTGTCTCTTTATTTTTCTGTCAGAAGAGAAAAATTTTCCTTAAGAAGTCCTACTACATAATTCTCCTCGCCTTAGCCATCACAGATATTGTGACCGCCATTTTTTTATTCATAACACCAGCTTTTTTGTTCATCGACTCGTTTCCAGAACCAACCAATAGGATAGCGTTGTGGATTTATTGCAAGGTCCTCTGGGGGCGTATGCTTCTGTTTATCTTTGGTGTTGCATCGGTTTATCTTATCTTGATGTTGACAATCGACCGGTGGTACGCTGTGATGAAGCCAGCCAAGTACAAGACGTTCATTACGAAGACCAAAGTCATCAGAGGGATTATTTTGTCATACTTTCTAGGCGCACTATTTATCATACCAAGCCATCCCAATATTAAAATACTTCCCGAGAATCCTTCAGGACAGAGATGCAGCTTTGACAGGACGCCTCATCTACAAGTAACTGTTACAATCAATTTTTTTACCAAGGCGTTGTTTCCTTCCGTAGCGATTGCAGTCATGTACAGCAACATCTTGTACAAGATGAAAACTACATCGTTGTTTCAGCAGCACATGAAAGAACCAAGGAAGCACATCACAAGGATCGCTTTTGTGGCATCCTTGACAATCCTGATTTGCTGGTTGCCAAACCAGATAAACCTGTTACTATACGCGTATGGAATGTCGTCAGTCGAGACGTCCTTCCACGACTTCACGGTGGGACTGGTGTTTATGACGTCATGCATCAACCCAATCCTCTACGGCTTGACCAGCAAGAAGTTTCGCAAAGGATACTGGGACATTTTGAAGAGCTTCAAAAAAATGCTCTTTGAGCCTTGCTTTATATTGAGTCATTCACTTAGACCCCAGGTCGAGCCGGCACTCGGTGATGATATGGTGCGAGAGCCTGGAGAGAAACATCGTCAGGTCGGATGTTCTCTAACCCGAGTCGTCCGTAACCATCAATATGACGAACAATCCAACGAACGATCCAACGAAACACCAGAATCCGCTGAAACTTAGACTTTCGTATTGAAATACAGTCAAACCTCCACTAACGGCCACCTCCCTGGAACCGCTACCTCTACCCAACGGTCAGGAAATTTTGTCCAGGTTACCAATGAGTTCATGCATATGCTGTAATTGAAACCTCTCAACAACGCCCACCTTTACCCAACGGCCAGGAAATTTTGTCCAGGTTACCAATGACTTCATACATATACTGTAACTGACACCTCTCCACAACGGCCACCTCTACCCAACGGCCAGGAAATTTTGTCCTGGTTACCAATGACTTCATACATATACTATAACCGAAACCTCTCCACAACGGCCACCTCTACGTATACCCAACGGCCAAGAAATTTTGTTCCGACACTGGTTGTTGTGTAGAGAGGTTCGATGGTATAAAAATTTTAGATTTCACTAGTTAACCTTCAGGGAGGACAATGAACCTAAAAATTTTACAACTCAAATAACAAGGTCCCTTATGGATCGAATCAGAATTTAGAAGTAGATTTTTGGAGCAACAACAAAAAGTTACACGCTTTCCATTCCAGCTTTGTTTCTGTTCTCCGGGGATATAGTGATAAGGATCATCACTGCATCCTTGTTTGCGCATGCGCATGCGTGCTTTATCGCTGTGCTTCTGGTGGTACTTCTACTTCATCTGATAAATGTTTCCCAAAAGATTCAGAGGGGAGAATGTAGATAATAACACATCCCCCCTGCAGCCCACTTCGCTAGTGCAAAAAAAAAAAAAAAATGATTTAAAGTGCTTTGTTCGGCGACCGTAAACCTCCAAAGAAATTTCTCTCGAACCCGCTCCCCCTAGAAAATTCTAGCAAACCCCCATCCCTCACACGCACCAACTTGGTCCGCCTTTGTTGTAAATATGCAAAATACATTAACTGTTGATGTAATTCTTTATTACATCTTTGATTAACGACTATGCTATGTTTTCTGCGATTTCATTGGTTCTTCGTGATTAAATCACACTGCTGAGAACCAATCAGATTGCAGGAAAATCCCCAGTGATTTCGAAATGGATATAATCAATATTGTAACCGATATAGCAGATGGGTACTATTAATAAGAAAAGACGGAGGTTGGATTGAAAGTTGATACAAACATGACATACTGGAAGCCATTTCAATGCCATTACGTCATATCCAACATTTAGACCTTAGAAGTGGTACAGGTTTCTTTCAATGACGTCATTTCTGCTGGTGTAAAATTTTCTCCAGAAGTTCTTTGATATCAATAAATATTTTGGTGACCCTTATCCATCATCGAATTGGAATTTAAAAGTGTTGACTGATTTTTGTGTGGGAGAGAGGGAAATCCTGTGTGGTCAGTTTCCGCGTGCTTGAGGTCAAATAGACCCCTTTCACTTGACGTCAGAGCAGCTCAATTTGGAGGGCAAAAACAAAAGAATTTCAATCTCCTGAGAATTGGAAGCTATTGTTTTGTCCTCCAAATTTAGCTGTATTCCGACGTGCTGCAGCACAAAATTTCCTCTTTGTTAAAGTGAAATATCTTGTCCATTCTCTTCCACTCCATTTTCTATAACATCGCTGTATGAAACCCTTCAATGGTGGTTCAGTTTAAAATTTCGTTTTTGAACTTCCGTTACTAACGTGCCTATCAACTCATACGGTTTAGTTTGAAAACCACTTTTACATGTAGGATATACATGTAGGATAAACAAGATCTTAGAACAACAGGACATTCGGCTTTATAAGAAGACAGCCTCTACTGAAAGCCATCCTCTCTATAGTTTAATACCTAAGCCTAAATCAACTAGATATAACTTAAGATACTCTGCAGCAGCTACACCAAAAATTAATACTTCTCGATTTATGAACACTTTTTTCAACAGACTACTGTTTAATTATGATGTAATTAATTTGTAACTTTTCGACTTTTTTGTTCTTGTAATATAAGAAGTGTACTTTCTTCTTATTTCAATAAAGACGTATTATTATTATTATTATTATTATTATTATTATTATTATTATTATTATTATTATTATTATTATTATTATTATTATACGATGGCTTTACAGGATATGGACTTCTCCTTACAGAGAAAGAAAGGCTTAAAATTTGAAAATACAAACAAGATGACGTCAACCAAAGTATCTGTCCTCGTTTTCATTTTCTCCCTCCCAGTTACGCACCTACTTAACTCGATTACTGATTTCATTTTTAAAAGCGAAGTTAAATAAATAAATTTTCCTGTGTGTCTTACTACCAGTGACTCTCGAGTAAACTCACCAAAACTCTACTACAACGTATATTTTGGTAATAAAAATTATTTATTAATTGAGAACTGACATTACCTTAAAGGACAGTAATTTTGCATTTTAGATTAATCCTGAGTTGACATTTTGGTTTGTTTTCAACACGGTTAACAAATCATGTCTTCCCATCCACAGCGGACAACGTGCTTTCCTATCAGTTTCGGCACTGATGCTGAACAAAACCTCAATATCATGAAACGCGTGATTAGCATTTCACCGATGTTTCGGTTTACAGCAGCCAAAACTCACAAATAACAATCTCAACTTCTCTTGACCCCACGTTTTACACAACCAAACCAAACAAATACTTTGGATTTTCGTCGTTACGAAGTTTGGGACTAGTTTGAATATACTCAAGATAGCTAAACAAAAGTAAGTATAAAGTTCAAATTGATTATAAAAGTATTTAATATTTGTGATTGATTGTTGCTGAAGATTATAATAATCAAGCCTGGCCATGTTTATCATTTTCGAAATATTCCTCCTTATTTTCATGGAAAATTATTAGCATTGAATCTCTCCTGTTAAAATCTCCTGAGGGAATCCTGGAGAACACCTAACGACTAACACATTTTTTCTCGTTTAACTTATTTTTGATTCATTCTTTAATATAAATCATAAGTATTCATTCATCACATATGTCTAAGATGAGCAAAAGGATTCTTTTCTGTGAAAAGCAGCCTAATGAGCCTTCGAGCAGATGTAAGTGTATTCCCAAACAACACAGTTGTTTTTCTTTTAATCGCCGAAGCAAAAAAAAAAAAAAAAAAAATCGATATTAGCGAAATAAAACTTTCTCAACAAGAAGTGGCGTGCCCCCCCCCCCCCTCCCTACGCTACTGAAATCTACAGCACTTGTCGTGCGGCGGGGGAGCCTTGATTTCAAGCTAGAAATTCGATACATCGAATGTGCCTCAATTAGACATATTTTACCATTCAATAATGTTTTACCTTAAGTAGACTCATAGTTAGATTATTAAGAATTAGCCAAAAAAGTGTCGCCTTGAATGAGGTCGGAATTTTTCTTACAAATTTTCTTTCAATTTCTCGGTTTCTGATTGGTTCCCAGCCGTCGTCAATAAAAGGTTAGACAATGGAATTACCGGTAATCGGTTATTAGTTAATTGGAGTCTTTTCTCAGTCATTACTCTAAAATCATCAATAAGTTTCTGTCACTCATCTTCGTTAAAATTAATGACAATAATTTGCGATTCGAACCATGTGTTTACACCTGATTTTCAAAACCATAAAGAAAGCTTGTTCGTGTATTATAGAAGTAGATGAGTAATCGCTTGTATGGCAGGGATGAACGTTTGGAAGGAACTAAAGGTTTGTAGATATTGTTAATCTAAATGTCGAAATGTTATTTCATTCTCAGTTTTCATTACAAATTTAAGAGAGATATATAGTCTATCTTTATCGCTATATCTTTTATCTTAAATATTTTTTTTATCTCTCACTTTTTTCATTTGTAGTATAAGCGATAGGCGATAGGAAATAGGTCATTCAAAGTTCCAAGAATAGCTGGACTAACGTATGTTTCTGATTCTTATTCTCGTCAAGAACACTGAGGTTAGTGTTGAGATATTCCGTGTTGTTTGTTGTCCACGAAACCATTTTAAAGGCCTCGAGTATTCGTGTTTAGTTGTATACCCATAATTCCTTTCCGTCTTGGAATGACCTTTCGCTAATCTCCTTTCGCCTTTGGCGATGACAACCTTTCTTGAAATAGGTTTACATAATGTGTAGTACATAATTCTTCTGGAATCTCTTTTTGAATCTCTCTTCACTTTTTGAATCTCTTGAAAAATTCACCATTTCTTTAGCTATGTTTAATAATATAAAAAGACATAATTAAAAGAAAATTAGTAGAATAAGATGATTTCTTCATATTTTTTTTTTAGTTTTTCAAAGTATCTTTTAGCTTTTCAACTAAGATTTTTTTGAAAACTTGTTCGATAAAAATTTCTTCGAAATCAAATTTTGAAAAAAAATTCGCGTTACACTGTAATAACCAGATTTACCAATTTTTTGATTTTGAAATAAATTTTATACTAAACTGGGACTAATTTTGATATGATTTATTACTTATATAACGACATGTTTTACCTGCAGTTTTTAGCCTGCAGGCATAGCACATCGAGGAGTGGGGCATTCGATCGTTTTTTAGTTCCGGTTTTGTCAAGTCACATAATAAGAGAATGGCAGCCATTAAGAGTGATAAATACTTTTTGAAAACCCATGTAGACGAGCTTAAAATAGGTTCATTTACGTGTCGATGGTTTTTAGAAACTTGAGGAAGTGACTGCTTTTAGAATGAACGAGTTATTGAATGAAGTAGGTGGATGGGATTGCTGGACGGATGGTTGGTTGGAGGGAGGGAGGGAGGGGAATGAGGGAGGGAGGGGAATGAGGAAGGGAGGGAAGGACGAAGGGAGGGAGGGAAGGAGGGAGGGGAAAATGAGGGAAGGAGGGAGGGATGGATGAATGGATAGATTAATGGATGGATGAGTGGATGGATGGGATGGATGGGATGGATGGAAGGATGGAGGTGGGATGGATGGATGGATGGATGGATGGATGAATGAATGAATGGACGGATGAATGGATGGATGGATGAATGGATGAGATACGATAGGATTGAATGAACCGATGAATGTATAGATTGATAAATGACTTGTAAGAACATTCTAAAGACAACGTCCGGTTATTTGTCTATAATCACAAAGTAATTTACAATTCATGGCTTCAAATTGAAGTGTGAAAAAGTAATCAACCGACACCTTAATCGTAATTTAATCAATTAGGTGAGGAAATGATTTAGTCATTGTTTCTAATTCTTCTTCTAGAATGAGGTTCATTTCCTATAATATTTCTTTAGAATCGTTTCGCTTAAAGAAACACTTTTCTCTTTCCTTCATTCTATTTATCTTTCTTTCTTTATTCCTTTTTTTCTTCCTTTCTTCCTTTCTTTCTTCCTTTCCTTCTTTCTATCTTTCTATCTTTCTATCTTTCTATCTTTCTATCTTCCTTCCTTTCTTTCTCTCTTTCTCTCTTTCTCTCTTTCTCTCTTTCTTTCTTTCTTTCTTTTTTTCTTTCTTCCTTTCTTTCTTTTTTCTTTCTTTCTTTCTATCTTTCTATCTTTCTATCTTCCTTCCTTCCTTTCTCTCTTTCTCTCTTTCTTTCTTTCTTTCTTTTTTTCTTTCTTCCTTTCTTTCTTTTTTTTTTTTTTTCTTTCTTTCTTTCTTTCTATCTTTCTATCTTCCTTCCTTTCTTTCTTCCTTTCCTTCTTTCTATCTTTCTATCTTTCTATCTTTCTATCTTTCTATCTTCCTTCCTTTCTTTCTCTCTTTCTCTCTTTCTCTCTTTCTTTTTTTCTTTCTTTTTTTCTTTCTTCCTTTTTTTCTTTCTTTCTTTCTTTCTTTCTTTCTTTCTTTCTTTCTTTCTTTCTTTCTTTCTTTCTTTCCTTCATTCTTTCTTTTTCTCTTTTTCTTTTTCTCTTCCAACAGAAATCATGTTGGTCAAAACGTACACTATCTAAATCGCGTCGAGTTTCTAGATTCATATTTACGTGACCCTGTTCCAATATCCGCTATATAACTTACGTTGGCTTACGTCACTTCACTATCAATCACTAAATCCTTGTTACTCTATATAATCATTGTGCAGACATTGTAACTTTGTCATAATTGACTGGGATTAACACTCTACCTTTCACCTCGCAGATCAAGATTAAGGTATGATGATATTTTTTTCAGAAATGTTATCGTTGGGTATGGTTTTGTGAAAAAAAAACGTGCGATATCTCGACACTTAAATGGCTTTCGTTGTGAACTAATCAAAGAGCGAGAAAATTTTCTCTTATCCAATCAGATTCAAACGGCCTGGCGCGATGTTTTTGAAAATTAAATTACGATGGATTTGCAGCTGACATCGAGGAAAACTTTTTAATTTATACTTTCGGTATACAGTCAAACTTTTAGTTCAAAGTCAGTAAAATTCGAAGAAAATTACTCGGCTATCGCCCTTGAAAAATAATCGCCAATGTTTGCACACAACGCGGTAATCTGGATAAGATTTGAGGATTTAAGAATCACTTTTTAAAACTCATTTCTTCAAAGAAAAAGAAATTACAGTACTTTGTTTACAAAGAGATGAGAAATAATTGACGAAAGATTCGCGTCTCCGCTCAACGACAATCGAATCGAAGTAATTAGAAAAAAGGATTTAAAAATAATGAGTGTGGTGCTGTAGACTCGGCGGTTCTCGACAGCTAGATAAAGTGAAGGGAAAAAACAAAAGAATGAAATAAAAATAGAGACATCTTGTTAATGAGAATATGTTAGAATTTGAGAAGCAAAAGCAGGTAATTTTTCTGCCGTATAAAACTTCAATATATACTGACGCGGAACCTAAGCAATGAATGGAACACTATAAGAAATAATGTCGTATTTTTTCATGGCTTTTAAGATGAATATTTAAGAACAAAATGACAAAAATTGAGACTGACAGGTACTTCCTCTCGACTTTCATAGATTGATGAAGTTGACTTGAAGTTGAATTTCATTTTGAAGTTTAAAAGAGGTCAGGTAACGATCTCGTGGTGCAAAGGATTGTGGGGATAAAATTGGCAACAATCAAAAAGTCCCGCCCAATCAAGTCCTCTGAATCGTGTTCATTCATATCCACAAAACCAAAATACAAAAATCACGTGATTTGTATGTGTTGACCAATCAAAACACAGCACCAATAAAATTCGGCAAATTTCTTTGAATTTTCGCCGGAGACCAAAATGTTCACGGGCTCGGAAATTGTGAGTTCTACTGCCTCCTACAAACTTGATATTGCTCAATTATTTTCTCTCTACCAAATGGTCTAAAACTGCATGTAAATAGTAGTAGTTTTTTGCCCCCTAAGTACATCATTTGTCAGGTGGCCATTAACTATTCGAAAAAAAGACCACATAGATAGACAGCTTCAAATTACCAATGGTTACCTCACGAATCCGATAACAAACTCCACCGGCTAACATCTCTCAATCTATTTGTCTTCGAATTAAAGCCTGCCAAAGGAAGCACTGAACTTTTGAAAGGTAAGGAAAATGTCTCGAATTAAATTAACTACGACTAGGTAAAAAGATAGCTCAATGAACTAGCTGGAAAAAGAAAAAAAAAAAAAAGAATGTAAAAGGGATTGACAAAAACCACTTAGTTAATGCAAAACTTGAAAGAATATTTTCTTAGAAATATCGAATTATTGTTGTTGTCAATTCGCTATTATTATTATTATTATTTTATTATTTTATTATTTTATTATTTTATTATTTTATTATTTTATTATTTTATTATTTTATTATTTTATTATTTTATTATTTTATTATTTTATTATTTTATTATTTTATTATTTTATTATTTTATTATTTTATTATTTTATTATTTTATTATTTTATTATTTTATTATTAATGATAACATTATTGTGCTACACCTACTGAATATTGCATACATATAAAATTAAAAAACCCTCATCAAAGTT